>LUCM01000042.1:52281-81615 GCA_008360955.1 Fasciolopsis buskii
GGTAGCTCGGGATTGGAGGTAAGTATGCGTATATCCAAGACTCGTGCAGCTTACGCTGGATTGAAGCACTTGTGGCGTTGGCCAGATATTTCACTGAAATTGAAAGGTCGTGTGTACTGTGCCGCAGTGCGGTTGCGAGACGTGGAGTATGCGTGTGGGTGATGTTCGTCGGTTGGAGGTTTTCGACCACCGATGTTTACGTTGTATGGCTAGGATTGGATGAAGTGAACGGGTAAGTTAGTTGTTTGACGTCTTCATGCTTGGGATCCAATGAACTCGTCAGCCAGCTGGATGGTGACTGAAGTATATTACAGTGAAACGTCAGCAGTGGCGATCGTGTTGTCACCTTCTATCTAATCGGAATGGTTGAAAGAATGCGTTCATATAGTTAGACTGTTTCTTGTCTTGGCTACAGAAGAATTTTTGTATTTCTTTGCTTGTTTTTGTCCACTCGCTGTTACCTTTCGATTTTCACTCTTGTTTTAGATATGTAAACTTGGGAAAAAGGCAGCAGTCAGTGTGGCTTTCTTTGCTGTTTAACGCTGAACGATGACGATGATGTCCTTGATATTGTCACCGTCTGTCCGCAGTTGCTTATTCTTTAAGTGTGATCTCGCGTTGTTCTCGACGAACTGCGGAGCTTTCTTTACTTTCACCTCTTATTTTCCTTATTAATGAGGCAACAGTTGTGCATTATTTTCAGGACGGTTGCCGCGGCCATCAGATAGGGCTGCGAAGTGCGGCCGTTGGCCGAGGGTCGGGGGATTCGAACCCTCGAGCGCCATTCCCTAAACCGCAACCGAGGGCCGCGCGGGGTAATACGTAACATTGCATTTTGCCTGTATCTGAGACCCAGAGGAATGAATCTACTTTTTATCAGTTGTTTCGATGCGTCTTACAATATTCTGAAATAATGGCCTGTTCTCGCACTTTTCTGTTTATGTAATCCTAGATGTTGACGAAATCTCCGGAAGAGTATGCAGACAGCAAAAGTTTGCCACATGTTCAGGTAGCCCTTCGCCTGAGTGGCAGCAGTGAGTCTGGAAAGGGAGTCATTTCAGGTGCCACTCGACGTTTTCGAGCTGGTGATACAGTGGAATACGTTATTTGTTCGGACGGTTCAGGTCTGGCGGCAACCCAGCGTGGCTACAGTCCTACTGAGCTGATGAGTAGTCCAGGTAAATAAATTTTCGTTTCTGCCTGATACTATAAAATCCCTTTAAAGTCCAAGAAAAGTATCCATCTGTCCATTTGAATTTGGCTGTTCTCCTCCGTAACTCCTCACATGCATTCTTCATATTCTGAAGGTGATACCTCAAGCTGTTATTGGGATGACAGTCTTCCACTAAATTTGAAAATCCTGGAACCAAATAGTTTAACCTGTAGTCTAGTGGCATATTATGTCTTTTGTTTTCCATCTTTTACTTTCTCCAGTAATAAAACAACTATGTGCATCGTTTTCAAGGTGTGTGTGTGATTAACGGAGGCCATCGAGTGGGAAATTGGCGTATGGTGTTTGGACTCGAAGCGCCACGATGCTGACCGCTTGATCACCCGCGATGCAATAAACAAAACTGGATTTACTCCTATGCATCGTTTGTGCTGTGGTTGCACAACATTAAATTCAGCATCGAAGAGTGATACAATGTCCAAACGGTTTTTGAGTGTCAAAATCTTAAAGCATCCATTTGTGGGGTCACTGTGGTTTTTATAAACTAGTCACATAACATGAACACTTTACATCACGATGTTATCGGTCCTGTAGTTGCTTGAGGCAATTTCGTTCTTCGGTTTTGATTCCGATCACTAATTTGTCCGTAAATGGACCATCGGTGAAATATAAAAGGAGTCTAGAAAAGCTGACGTGTGTTCTGAAATCTACACGTGATGTTTTCTTTTTCTCTCCCCCATCGTCATCCTCTTCCGCCATAATCCTCGTTGTATATTGTCCCCTCACATCCTTTTATTCGTGTTATTTAAATAGTTCGTGCTGTGACCACAATTTCTGGTGTATCCCAATATTGAAGCTACAGTGTGAAGGGCTTCCACGATCTCGAAATCCGACAATCAGACCTTGTTGGCCGTACGTAGAGAACAATCATGTTTTATTGTTAAGCGCTAATGACACTGAAAGGCTTCTCGTCGGATGTCAATGTGTTCAATCTCCACTTTCGTTACCACCAACTCTCATTAACAAGTCAAACATATAGAAATCCATCGTTTAATAAGCAGATCAAGGGGTTACATGGATATTCTATAGCCAACATTCACTATTCGAGTAGTCCTCTGATTAGTTCGGCCCATGGTAATGAATTGGCCTTTCCGCTCAGCTTATCGATTGGCACAGTCAATACGATGTCGTCGCGGTTTTGTCAATCTCTGGCCATGGTAACACATGTAACAGTCCAGTTCCTACTGCCACTACATGCTTGACTGTTTGCAGGCAGGTCCTGCGTAAAAAAGTAAAATATAGTCCACAGTGGTAAATAATAAGGTGACCTTTTGAAAATCGGATTGAGTTACCGATAAGACGGGGCTCCCCCGTCTCAATGGATCTAAAAATTTGTGTTGACCGTAACTCAGCCCATTTATTTTCATGGGTTTCTGATCGCTAATCTTGACTGTTAGATTCCAAACATTTCATTACCAATACAGACGATATCGTCAGTCACTGACCATGACGATAAGAAAGATATGTTGCGTACGAACGTTGACCCCTCTCTCAACAGTGAGGAGTACACGCCCAAAGTGGAACAGGCAGGAGTTTCTCTACATAGTAATTCGGTGGCATTAACAATAGCAGTGCTAAAATTTAAAAATTTTGCTCCCAAATCTCGTGTTTTCGATACCTTCGGTAAAACAGCCAGCAAATCTCTCTCCCAACTAAGACAAACACTCAAGAGAATGAAGGACAGTGTAGTTAGATTTTGAATAGAATCTAAAGCAAAAATATCCGAACAAACCTGCATCCGGCGGAACTGGCCAAGGTATTTAGTGTGCTAATGAAATGAATTAAATAAGGTACTGCACCAATGATGTTTCCATGGCTTTTGTGGTCAGATTGGAAGTGGACAGATGAGATCATTGTTGATTGTAAGAGACCGTTAATTGTAACACAGCGATCTTCGAATTGATCGAACAAAGGGTAGTTAGACGAAATCATTCCGAAAGAATGATCAATTTTGCCCCGCATTCCGGGAAGCTGGAAAGAACACGAATCCAGTAGGTTGTTCACCGAAGATACTATGAATTCGGACAAATCATGGGCACACAGAGTTGAGCGTTCCGTAGTCCACTTCCATCCACTTATGAATCCGCACGTTTTGCTCTTTGTAATTGTAGCACTGGCCAATGAATTGCGTCTCATACTAACCGTGTAACCAACGCTATTTACCGTTTTGGGCGCCATTCTAACTACCTCTTATGCTCTCTTCTCTTTCATTTCTTACTTTATGGTTCATCCCAGATACCTTGAAAATTGATGTCAACTACTATTTGGCACATCAGATTCATCCGGTCGTCAGTCGATTGGTTGCCCCCATCGAGGGTACCTCACCGGCACGCATTGCAGAGTGCTTAGGTTTGGACCCGAGCGGTTACCGGCGACAAGGTCCAGGTGGTAGGGATGATGTCGACGAGGAGGTGAGCAGTATTATTGGGTGGCAATTAAAATCATTTTTTACATTTCTACTGATGCACCAATTTTGATTGTTATTAGGTTATGTCTATCCGTAGAGAAGTGGTTAGATTTTGAAGCTGCGAGTGCCCGTATGGGAGGCGGGTGAATTGAGCCAGCCACCTAAGGCACCGATAGTTAATTATGATCTGCACTATGTATGCGCTGTAGAGTCTATCCAAACCATTTTCCCTATTTCACGTAATGCCTTTGTGAGATTCCTGTCATCTTTTGAGTTATTTGCGACGAAATATGCGTAGGTTGATCTCCGATTATAATCACGCCTAGAGTTGGACTTGCTATGTTTTGTTTTGATTGGAACACAATTTGCATGGCTTGTCATTTGCCTTTGAGGTCGACGTGTGTTGTCACCAGATGTGGCGGTCAAAGCGAGCTTGTAGGAACGGAATCATCTGTGTTGTATTAAAAGGGGATAGAAAAATTACTGTACACTATCCGTTGAAGGTACATCCCGCCCATCAGATGGGGAAAGATTAATAAACTTCAAATACGTGTCACTGGAATTTTCGGGCACCCGATGAGTTTTGTACGACAGGATTTATAATTTGTTTTGCTGGGGATTGTGATGGCACATTAGACACGCCATCTTAATGGTAAATGCGGATATCATGCTAAACTATGTCGTAAACAGACCTCTCAAGGGAAATATAAATCAGCTTGTGGCATTAACAACAACCAATTCTGATTCCGGATAGTAGAAGAAACATTGATCTTAGGGGAAGTTCTAAATGTATTGGGGTAACACAACATTCAACGCTAGAGCGAATCGTTTCATTTCAATCAGCTTTGACCTTGTATGAACGAACTCCAGCTTTAGTTGGTATCTCGCAGTACCGTAAACCCAACAGAGAAAGGAGCGAAAAATAAAGAATTCGCGTCCCAAGTTAGCAACTCGAAGAACTACAGAGAAGAGATTCTGAATGCAAGGACACCACTGACTGTAGCGCTGAGCCATATCACCTAGTCTCCAACCATTATTTGGGGAGATTTCGTGGACCTCAACACTACACGCCTCAGTCCATTGTTTAAGGTCATCGTCTGACCATCTCAAACTGTCCTTCAACATACAGCGAGATAGTCGTTCTGCGGTCAAGTGTAGAACCTATCCCAACCACCATAACTCATTTTCTCTTCTGACCGCTAAGTACTAAGACCCAGCACCTTATGATACTTTGAAGACAGTGATGTCCGCACACCGAAAGTCTTCGTACATCTGCTTTCGACGGCCATGTTTCCGAGCTGTATAGCACCACTTAACTCACTTATTGTGTCCTCGTCCTATGATTAATAACCGGATGTCGTGCCGACGTCACAGGTGCTTCAAACAGGTAAATGCCAATCAGGCCTTCTGTATACGTGAAGACACTTCTTCCGATATACGACCACCAGGTGAGATACAGCTGCACGAATAACTAAATCTGTCCACCTCACACAATTCCTCTCCTACGAGAATAAGGTTCGGCTTTGAGTCGATCCATTCCTGCAACAGCATGTTGCACTTTGGAGGTGCAAAACGCATCATAGACATAGCTACGCTGTCATTCAGATGGTCGAGAAAATTCACGGCATACTTGAATCTTCACTCAGTAGCACAACGTCGCCCTAATATCCCAAGTCAGCCAGTTCATCGCCCGAGCAAATACTAATGCCCCTATTCTCACATGAGGATAGAGCTATCTATGCAATCGTCTCAATTACAAAGTTGAAAAGAGCAGCTGAAAGGTGACAACGCTGACGAACACCACTTCGCTTGAAAGATCGTCGTAGGCCTGAATGCGGCTTCGGCTGTTGGCATACAGAGATTGATAAAGTGAGATGCATTTCTCAGGGATACCTTACAATTAGTCCCAGGCAAAGAACTGCACGATCGACTGAGTTGAACGCTGCTTTCAAATCAAAAAAGACAGAAATCGTGGGTCAACAGAACATATACCTACGTATTAAGATCTGTCGCGAAGTGAAAATTTGGTCAATACAACTCCGGCTGGGACGGAAACCAGCTTGGTTCCCACAGATACACTTTTCGCGAGTACTGAATAATCGGCGGAGGATAGCGCTCACGAAGATATATTAACCTTCTTGCAAATCGGTAGAACCGCTGATTCACACCACCAATTAGGAATCTCTTTCACTTGCGCAGATTGATTCCAGGAGTTTAGTTAACTCCCGCGTTACCAATTCAAGACGAAAACAGTCATGTGCTTTTTCGAAAGCTTATCTCCCTAATGACCCCTACCGATGGGCAACTCCCGTTAGCCTGCATTTTTTCGTTTGCATGCATAAATGTGAGGTCCACTGCGGCTATGAGCTAACCAAACTGTTCCTTAAAGTGTTCTGCACAATCCCATCGACCGACGCCCCCGAAGATGAATCAATGTGTTTTCAGATTCCTTTATCACTCCGCGTGCACTTTGCTTCAAGTCATCCGATTAATGAAAATAGAGCCTGATGTCCACCATTTTGTTGCTTGGTAAATGATCCAGTAAGAAAGAGTGAGGTTCAATAAAATCGTTGTAGATGGTGTAATTGGGTTTTGCAATCGTAGTTGTCTCAAGAACGGTCAAGGGACTACAGCCTAAACTATTGATAGATAGAATTCACCACGTCATAGCAACACCAATGGAATCTTGTTATATATCGTCCTGTGACTAAAGTCACAATGGATATGTTACTAGAAGGAACTATGGTTCAACAGTGATCAAGGAAAGCCAGAATTTGACACTTCAGCCATTAGATTCACTACTTAGTCACAATCGAAAACATGCACATGTCCAGGAATAACAGATGAGTTTTCCGAAAGCCTTAGTATGGTCAAATGTGAATGTCTCAGGATTCGAGTCAGTTACTCGATTCAAACGCCTCTAGAAATGCCCTCAAAAGACCAGCCTTTCACACAACCTATGCAGAGGAAATCCTAGACACAGAAGCGAATGCCTGGCGCTCTCCACCAGGGAGACCGAATAATAATAACCAGTCTAGGAGAGTTAGTTAAGCTTTGAACCCCCAAAAAACGCGTGGCGTACGAATCGCATACTTGTATGCTTACCTGCATCTTTGGCGAAAGGGTGTACTCAACACTCAGGATGTCTAACCCCATCCGAAGGATGTATGAACTGTGAAGCCACTCACCGGTCCTCAGTGTGTTACATAACTCTCAGATCGTCCTGATTCCTTGTGAGTTAGACTTTTTGATCTTTGACCATGGCTCATGGACTCTGATGGATGGCCGATGACGCGGAGATGGAAAATGGGAACACTGCCATGAGTGGCAAACTCAGCGCATTACTTCTTTTCCTCTCTTGCTCACTCATTGTTTTCGTTCTTTATCATGATTCCGATGGGGCACGATCTGTAAACAGATATACTGACGGTTCCCTTCCCCTTTCCCTAACGCAGGCTCTCTCAGCCCCCTAAACTCATGCTTCAAGCACGTCAAAAGAATCCCAATCTATTAGATGTTCATGATTTTTTGCATAAAGGAAGGTTTACGGTTGCGAAACCAGAATATTCCGCTAGCAGTTCAGTTCTGCACCCGTACTTTTTTCTTGATCACAGAGTGACAATATTGGTGCGGTGTCTGGGTCGACGGGATTTTCCGGCGTTGCTGCATGGGCAGATGCGGATCCGTTGGTTGTGGATTGTCCCCGAAAGTGTGGTGCAGCTCCCATTGCAATCCGGTCTCCGGCATTCGGTATAGGTGCGAAAACGTGGATGGTAGGTTGTCGACACTCATTAGTTCTGTTTTTGTTTTGTTCATATCGTCCCTTTTCCCTTTTTGAATTTGGTATGCTCAGTGTCGTAGATATGTAGTCATTCCATATCATTGTTTAAGTCAGCCGATCACCTAGATAAGTATCTTTGAAAAATTAAGAGTTGATGGTACATAGCTAAAGAAATTATGAATGATGTTGCTGTGTTAAGAGGCTCGCTCATCTAATTCTGCAAACAATTTCTAATCAAGTCCCTTTTACGGAGGCCATTACAGCGGTTCTTGGCACTATCCCGGGATGGTCGGAAATAAGAAGTCAGTACTTCAGGTTTTGGTGAATTTTTTGTGATGTACGTACCTGCTTATTTGATCAACCGTACGATGAAACAATTATTTCGGAACATGAACACAGTGTTGGCGCACGTTTATTGAACCAAATGCGCACAGCCACTTAATGAATCCGTTCTCGAGCACCATTTCAACCAGGTCGGTCTTCCTTCTAATTGCTTACTCTTATTCTAACGTATTGGATGTCATTCTCGCAGTTTTTTCGACCTGTAATTGAGGCTTCCAACTGGAGCACCGCGACTGAGCCATATTCTCCATCTGGGTTCTTCTCTGATGTTCATGCTTGCTGACTAGGTTGCTAACTTCCGCCAAATGACGTTTGTACAGCTGGTGATTACGGTTTGATAAACCCCTTCAACCGTTTCTAGGATTTTCTGCTACAGTGGTAAGGGTATTCTTTACAAAACTGCCTTGCCAGTAAATAGACTAAAAATCAGGAAGTCATGAAAATATCCGAATGAAACATCACGCTATATTTCATGGTAGGTTAGATACAGCCAGGCATTTGGCATTCTCACAGTGACACTTCCTCAGATTGGTTACTCCAATATTCTCCTTAGTTCAAGAGCCTTGTATTGTCGTTCAACGACCCCATGCCTTTGTTTCGCTGTTGACCTTGACTCGTCAACTATGATAAACAGTGGCAATTGTCTCTTAAATCACCAAGGATACCACAGCACAGGTCGTTTTTAAGGGACCAGTTATTGATGAACCATCAGTGAGTTTATTCTGTGTTGAAATATCCAACGCTAGGGGAATCCTACAACCGGACGTGAGTGACATCTAAAAAGGGAAATCCTCAGACAACCTTGGCACACGCCGTATCCCATGTGACGTTTAACTTCGATTGTCAACGACACACGATCTGGAGTGAGGCGGATCAGTTGATGGTCAGTCTTTGTAACCCTGAAAAACTGAGGCGCAGTGCGTTTCCAAGTGCCATCTTTTTGACATTGCCCAGGTAGACGGAATGATAAAATAATCTGGTCAAAGTGCAATGAAATGTTTCTGTCCCAGGTAATTTAGGGTTCGCGTTAGGGAGTTTTTCGACTGTTGTCACAAATTATGACGAGCAGTACCAGCGTCATTGTTTATTTCCGCCGGCCAGCCATCGGTTGTTCTCTCGTGTGTTAACCATAGTGATTGCTTTTCTTCGCACAGCGATAATGTGGTTAATTGCCTTTGAGTTGTTTTGACCTAGGGGGTCTTATCACCAATGTATAATAAATTCCGCCATCTGTAAATAACGGCGAAATTCGGTGGTTCGACTACCTAAGCTATATGCTTTTGCCCGTTTCTACTTTGCCTGATAGAATTGTATAGTTATCCTGATTGCTTTTATTTTTTTGCCACTAGATTTAGATTTTTGGATTTTATGAGGTGAATTTATCATGCATGGTAAACGCTAAGACAAATTCCAATGTGAGGAATTTCCCAGGTTTTAAAATGATGCTGAGTGGACTCGTTTGGAACAACTAAATTGGGTGTAGAATCACAACCTTCAAAATTTTGTGAGAGCACATTTCCAAATGTTGTGCCAAACGAATGGAAAGTTCCGGTACTGTTCAGCTCAACCAACTTGGTAATACAGGAGATGGATTTCATCAGTGTGCGCCTACAGATCCTCTCCTAGTTTCCACGGGTTTCCGAGCTCTAGGAATCACTGACGATGTTTGCAACAGTCTTCTTTAGAACAAAATTACCTTTTCCACGAAATTTCACCTGAATAAAACTAAGGATTAAATCTAGCAACAATTTGCGACGTTGGTCTGGACAATTTAAGAAGATACCCTTGATACAGATCACTATCGCTCCTACTACAGAATTTACTATTAACCACAAGCCGAACGACTTGAAAAACATCAATTCGCAGGACTTTTTAAGCTGTTTCAAAAATCGAGAGACCAGTCCATGGTACTGAGGTTAACAATTCTGACCTCTGTATAAAAGTATAATTTTGGCATCTAGATCAATCGAACATGTTTTTAGCTTTCTTTTTCGATTTAGTATGTGGAACACTGGTAGCTAGTAACACTCACATTTATAAGTTCGCATAATAATCGTAGTTCCGAATTTATCATATTTGCAATTCCACCCGCGAGTTAACAAGAACGTTGTGTTGACAGCATTCCGTGTATCTCTGCTGTTCTTAACATTTCGTATGCATCAAAAACCGACTAAGTTCATTCAGCAAAGTTATTTGATTTTTTGCAGAATGCGGAACTTTTTTTATCTCCACAAATCTTCATCCCATTCCATTACTATATTCATTTTCAGTGTCCCAATTGCTCATTCAATATGCTCCAGTCGGCGGACGCTATGTGCCTGATTGTTAATCGCCTAATTTTGCAAGCACGTCAACTGATTATGCGGTATGAATTTGGTTGGTTGGTTTGTGAAGACCCGGCCTGTGGCTTGGCCACACGATCGGTTCCATGTCCACCGGGATTCACCCATGCTGGAGTCGATGCCGACGGTTTGTGGGCTCGTGGTGGTCGTCCATTGTGCTCAGCTTGCGGCGGGCAGGCTTTGCTCAAAGCACACTATTCGGAAAGTCGATTATATCGCCAATTGTGTTTTTTCCGATATTTAGTCACTCCGTCCTCGGCTGCCTCAGAAGCGGAAGGTGTGTCTCCTATTTTGCAGTCATTGTATAACTAGTTCACCATTTCAGTAGGACTATGATCAGTTTAGTTATCAGGGTTGTCAACTTCTCGATAATTGGTTTCAGTTGATACCTCACGACACAATCGATAAAAAAACAGTTCACGTTTGCCTGGTTTCAGTGTAACCCAGGCATAACGCGATACATCTAGGAGAAGTAGGATAGATGGAATCAGGTGTATCCACTTTTTTTCATTTCTAATGATTACCAGAAAGCGAATACACTCTCGCCACTGACTTCGGTCTCGAGGCGTGCCCACAAGAAAAGCAAGCCAGTATACATCTTGATCCCCGTTGTCCCAACCTGGCAATCGAGACGGTCCCGCGCGTAATGAGCATTCTGTTAGCTTCTTTCCCCTGCCTCATGTCATTCCTTGAGCTTTACGCCTTTTTCTAGCTGGGTCTAGGGAGCACAGAAAATGCGCAAAGTCTCAGGCGTTGGACAAGCATTCGAAACATATGGCCAAGGCATCGGAGACAATGTTGCATCATGAACCTTTCCGATGAGAAGCCGGTCGTGTCAGGCAAACGGTTGCATCCTTCAACATTGTTCCCACCAAACTCGAACAATGCTACGTAAGTAGTGTGTCCATCCTAACCGGGTGATAGAAGGCCAGAGCTCGGAGAGGCCATGTTTCCCAGTCCAGCAGTGCTTAGTCTTTCAAAAAGGACTGATGTCATGTCAGCGCCACATTTGCTTGAAGCTAGAAAAAGCTAGTCTGGGTTTTGTAATACGCATTTCAAAATGTCCTCTCCCGCGCCGCCACTGCCACAAATACGGCTCCGCAGAAAAAAGAAACTCGGCAACTTTCAGTTTTTCATTCGTCAAGTGCAGGCTTTCACCTGTCCTGATGATACGTAATGCATACCGTATCGTTTGCAAACTACATGGATGTTAGGAGCGAAAAGTGAGACGTCGTCGTACTCCAAGTCAGTAATTTAGTGCCATTGTGGGGGTTCCTCACCGTCATCTACGAAGCCCTCAGGGAATCAATTACGGACATCATTAATCACAAAGTTGAGGTGGAACGTCAAAGGGAGAGACTTGTCGAATGGAGACGACAGCTTATCGTAGGCTCCTTACTCGTTCAGGAGTGTGGTGATTGACACACTGCTCAGACACGGTGTGCCTCAACAAACAATCCCACACAGTAGTCTTGTCAATTAAATCGAAAGTTGCTCTGATGTCGAAGAAAGCGGTATTGGTCGGTCTTTGGTAGATGTGTTGCTGTTCCAGCAGTTGACGATCGATGCAGCTTCGAACAGGCGAAACCCAGCTTGATTTTCACAGATTTTTCTTCTTGTTGTTGTTAGTCTACGGTGAACGCCAAACGTGAGGACTTTGATTCGATTCGAATTAAGCTGATCCTTCTGTGATTGCCACAGACAGTTTGCGAGCCTATATTGATGAAGGGGATAACGATTGATTCCGTCTAATCCAGAGGAACTTCGTTCCACACTGGAACGTACATGCTTCATTTCTCTCACCACACCCTGTCGTGTTTTTTAAATAAAATAAACCCCAGAGTGGTAAGTTGTCTGTGGCCCTTGTAATGCTTAAAGAGTGTAAGTGCGGTGAGGATTTCAGTTTCCTTGTGGAAGGGGGCCTTGAAAGGCAATGATCACCGAACACGACGATCACCAACGCATTTGTTTTTCGGCAACGGGGATAGTAGAAGGAAAGGTAGACTGTGATTGGAAGGTTCACTCATCTTTTTAGGTGCCGATGTAAACTGTGAGTAGGTATTCCGTCGAACTCGTACATTGTCGCACTGACGCCGTGTTCGTTGGCTAAGTGAAACTAATAAGAAGTGAATTCCGGAAACTTCCCGAAGCAGCAGCTAATTCCATCTCAGTAGTGCGTTTCCAACCACCAATCTTCGTCTTAAGAATCTTGTCTTTAGTCTGCGATATTCAAATGTTTTAGGGGCCAGACGAGATTTTGTTAGCGCCGCTATTCTCGTCACTGTGACTGAGAACAGCAGACATCCAAAAGTGGGAAGAAGTTCGCTTATATCTTTGATTTTCCCAACTTTAGGCAGCGCCGCAACTAATCAGATGAGCGGAGTAAAGGCGCGATTTGACGAGAGTCCAACGCCACTCTGATAAGGTAATGACAGATGGGCGCCCTAGTCTGTCTTAATTTCGCCCCTGGAAATTGTTCAAAGCAAAGTTAAAGCTGCGTGATGCCTAGCGGGTCAGATTATGGGATGTCATGCTGTTCTGGTGGTCTTTACCAGTTTCGCGAGGCCTGATGTTGTATGAAGAGGTTAACGATTGATTCCGTCTAAATCCAGAGGAACTCTCTTCGTTCCAGCAGCTGGCTCAAATACATGCTTCATGTTCTTTCAACCGACAGCACCATACGTGTGTTTTTAAAATAATACAACCCCGTGGTAAAGTCGTCTTGGTGGCCCTTGTGATGCTTGGAAGAGTGTAATTGCGGTAAAGATTTTAGTTTTATGGGCGGGTCTATAAGATATCGCGAAACCCATAAGGTGCTGATGCCAGTTAGACATGTTGATGAGGTGTTCAACCCATGCTCTTTAGTCGTCTTGAAGCCTTCCGGTTGGCCTCTCAATTGTCTCGCATCTTTCGGCATCAGTAACGCGAATAGGTGGAATAGTCCTTTCGGAATTTCCTGATACGAGAGAGAAGATAGATATCCATTCTCAGGCAGCGATAATTTCGCGAGCCACTCAATCTTGCGATCTTTCCTTGGGCTGGCTGGAAGCTCATATTTCAGAGTCAGAGGGGTTTGGTTAGGGGTTAAACCTGCTGGAAGTGAACCACGGATATTCATTAGTCGGAGGAAGTTTGCTTACATTCAGCTGGGCTGCAGGCAATGGCGCAACTGATCAGACAGGCGGAGTTCCTCAGCACAAACGAAACACTCGCCATCTGTTATATATATATATATATATATATGTATATATATAACTAAAGTTAAACGAGAGGCAAGCTTATGTAATACGTGTCCAAGCCACCGAAGGCGACGTTGCTGACTGTCATTTTCTTATCAAAAACCATCGCAGTTAGATGAATAAAATGCCAGAAAAGACCTAATCGGAAATTGTGATTGAAAGGGAGATAAGACAGGATTCCTATGGACCAGCAGAAGTGGGAAAAGTACAGCTGGAAAGCTAGGAGGGAGTGGAAATGGGAAGCCAATAGTATGGGCACAATCGTCAGTTCGGTCGGGATTACGTAGTTGGGAGTCAGTAAATTAGTTTAAGTTATTTGCGAATGGAAAACCTGCTCCACACCCTAAAACCGACCGGTCCGAGGTACTCAAAAATCAATTCTTGTGGACGTTAAAGTTGTCAAGAGTAATTTGGAAATTGGGATCTACAGTGAAAACGTTTTCAATACATGGAGATCAAAAATCATTATTGTTTGGTAGTAGTGGGCACTAAAGAAATGGTGAATAAAGGAAGGGAATCGGGTAATTAGTGTAAGGGCGGCGAAAATCAGTTTCCCGGCGTCCGGAAACATGGTTACCCATTGTCCTCTGTTAATTATGGATTAGGGACCAAAGGCTCTGGGCCATATCCCCCCACTACACTTATGCTTCAAGCGTGCAATACAAGTGTTCATTCAAATGAATCTTCCACTTGAAGAATCCGTTTTGCATTGTTCGTCTATTGGGAATTTGAATTTCGTTCTATGCGAGAAGCTTTTATGACTACATTTCGGGAGCTGCTGCCATCCTATGCTCGTTTTTTTTCTAACTCATTTTCCTAGTAAAATTTTAACGCATTTTCGCAAAAAGTTGTCTTCGCTTAGTAACAGGCTATCTTTTTCCACATTCGTGTCTCGCTCAGGTCCGAATAATCCAATTATTTCCTGTTACCTGAAAAATTGTCGCAACTATGTGGATCGTCTCCTGTCGCACTCTGCCTTCGCAATGGTCGATCTGAGCCAGCTGTTCTCAGGACTGAGATCGGTGCACATCGGATCGGGTACACGATGATCCGCTGTTCTTCGCAAGTTGTTTGTTTGTGTGTGAATCGGCGCTTCCAGTCCCAGGCGAATGTATTCATGTTCTGTCTCCTATTTTGGAATTCTCTTATCTTATTCTTCGATGTGCACTTGAATTATCAATAATTTCGTTCCCACGGAGTTTTAGCTCGGCTCATCTGTTTCCCTGTATTCCCCTTCAAGCTCTTCTCTCAGCCATATTCACTCCGCTAGTATGGGCGAAGTATGACCTTGTCTCATTACGCATATATAGGCTCTTTTGTTGCAATTATCTGTCGTTGTCTTTCTCAGTCGAACGAATTTGTGATCATGGTTCGCTTGTAACATGATTCCCAATCCCAAAAATGTCGTTTAGTCGGAGTTTTATGTGCCGTCGTGATTATGTCCAAAGAACAATTTATAGTTTTGAACAGCGCATTGTCAACCCTTAAAATTCAGTGTTTTCAAGTTGCGGATCATGGGGACCGTTTTCGCTCCCGTCAGCATCACACTAGGCTGTAGGTTAGGCCATGAATGTCAGTCGTTTAGTTGGATGCCTATGAACTTCCGATGCCACAACTGGGTTACATAAATCCTTTGGAGGTTAGCTGAGTAGTAGCCTGAGAATTAATCGCTAGCGATAACTCCGAAAGGTGTGATAGACTACGATCGTCCGTAATAGATGCAAATATAGGGCCACGCAAACGATCAAGGAATCCAAGGATTCAGTACTTCAGTCTCGGGTACGGTGGGCGAAGTCCACTCGATCCACTTTTTTGCAGGTAGCCTCAAAGGACAAATACCGCCTGACGTTCGTTCTGTCAGAAAAGTAAGTCGCCTTAAATCGTCATCCAAGAGACCGGATTCACTGTCCTCACTTTTTAGTGGTCCGTCGGGGTTCATTGAACTGCTGAGAAAAGTGCTGACTCCGAGTAACTTTTGATAGTGGGTAACCGTGTCTATTTACAAAAAAGCGATCAGTTCTGTTGCGTAAACCACGGAAGAAGAACAATATTCCATCGCCTGTGAGGTCCATATCATCATGTCAATGCATTCCCTAACTAGTGTGGCATGAAATCACGTACGACTTTAATGTCGTGTTTAGTAGCGATCCGAGCAACAGCGACCAGTTGTGTGCCGTTTTCACTCAATGAATATATACTTCACAAGACCGCCTCTGCCTCGTCATGGGTGTTACCAGGATAGTTCTTTCCATGGCATACTTGGCTCATGAATGTAGCAGAAAGAGTATGTCTCATAGCAACCAGGGGCCACTACGCACGAGAGAGGGTGATCATGACTCTGGGGCTTCGAGTAGTAGAGAAGGTCCCAGCAACTCGGGTGCGGTAACGGGCCGGCCGACAACGAATCGCCATCTAGTGTCTAGCGCTTATGGGATTCTGATCTGTCTATTTTTGTGTGACAGATGCATTTGAACAAAGCCTTGTAGACGATTTACATGAAATCGCTGTGCCTGAATGATGGCGGCAAATGAGTCGGCCTACCCAAGGAACGTAGCAGGTGACGGAATTTTCGTTCAAGTATGGATTGAATTATTTTACTATTGGTGGCTCAATTGCACGAGCGTAGTTAAAAATATAAGCACGATTTTTAAGGTGTTGGCTGATTCCAGGGTAACTTTTGACATCTATCTGGACCTTTGTTAATGTTTTTCCTGCATTGTAGGTGTAGATAGCAGTTTCATCGAAGGATATATTCGATCAGCTAGGCAATGAGAACAAGATTTCATTATATGATATAGCTAGATATAGGGAAGCCGTAGCGTGAAAAGCGCCTCTGTTCCTCTCTCATACAGTGCTCTCCTTTTAGGTAGCACCTGATCGTAGCGTTGTCTTTGACCGCTTGGAACCGGTTGTGATCTCGCACAACACACCTCTTGTTTAGAAAATGTCCTCATGCGGAGTACCTGCTGCAAAACGTCCATGGATGGATGAGACCAAAAATCAAGTTGGGAGAAAGTGCATTTTACTTTTGGTTTGGGACTGGGTGCCTTTATCCCATGGCCTGGGTAGATTGTCGGCACCAGCAGCTTGATCAACTTGTTGATATACACGAGTTGGTCTTTGCGAAATGTGAGTGTGTCGGGCAGATCCGGTGAAAAGCCGTTGTCGTCACACTTTTTTCCCCATTTAATGAGCTTTGCTGCATCTCTACATCCAAGAAATCCAAGTCCTTTTAAGACATTTTATCGGGAGTAAGGTAATTTGACAAGCGGAGTCAAACTTGAAACGCCATATACTGCTGTTCGGTACACTGGATCCAAGTTGATTTATTCTACGAAACATGCTGCGACGGGAAATTTCCCAAATCTTTATCTGGACATATCCAAGGCGATCCTCTATTTGTATACAGGATTCATCACGTCGGAATTATTTGAGTCGTTGTATTCATTTTTCAGTTTATAACGGTAACCTGTAATCACGTGATTACTGAATATCCTCGATTTACATTGCGTCACGTGGTTTGTTGGAACGACCACACTTGATCGATTGATTTTTCCTAGGGTTCGAACAGGTTCTTATTATCATAGACGAAAGTATCATCTTATATTGCCATTGAACACCTCAATGCTCCACGGGTTTTCCGTTTGGTGAATAGCTTTTGGAATGAGCCGTGTTCACTATTGGTATCTAAACTAATCCCATGCAGAAACCGGATTCGGTCACAGCATTGTTTCAAGTGGCACTTTGTAGGAAAAGTTTTACTCTCTACCTATGTCCTACGAGGGCTTACTGAGTGCCACCTATGGACAGACACCGGATCTAGTACAACTGTGCAACACAACACCACCTCGTTGCCCCTTAGATGATATGCAGCAGTTGTCACATTCAAACAGCTACAATTTTGAGGCTTTGATCGCATCACCATGGGTGAAACAATATCGATCCATGTGTGCGGAATTCGGAAGGAATTTATTCCCATCGGACCGTGATGCAACAATGTGCACCTTTCCTTTATCCGGGGATGTTGGTCCTGCATCGCACAAATCAGTTAATGATGATGCTCATCCCAATTCGGTGGGGCAGAGAGTTTTCTCATTTCTGCGCGGTGCCTTTCGGCGAACTTCTGATGACGTTGCACAGGAATTGGCAGCGCCTCAGTCAGATAAACATAGAACAAACGGAAAACAAAACAAAAAATTAGAATGTTTAGTGTCACACAAAAGCTGGCGGACATCAACGCCGTGGATTGGTCGGCGTAAGGAAAATCAAACAAACAATCAAATTTCAAAAACTGTTATCACTAATAAACAGTTGTTCGCTATACGTCATTCCGGAAGTCGCTCGGCAGAACACTTTAAAAAAAGAACCCACTCACCATCAAGCCACGTACGTGATACGTCGTCAGCTCCACTAGATCAATCTAATTCACAAAATTCGACTCCTACTTCTCGTCCATCCGCATTAGTAACCACACGATCAAGTAGCGACAAATCACGAGGAACTGCAAAACGTACTAGGTTCTCTTTACATCCGTCTACATGTAATGCTCCGCCAGAGTTGATTAGACGTCGTCGAGACGGTGACGAGTCTGCAACTCCATTGTCTGCTACGGCTGAAAGTTTCACAAAATCTAATCGAGGCACCATAAAACTAGTTGAGACTTCTGAATGTATACCTAAGAGGTTTGATTCAGAATCTTCTCTCGTTCCGAAACATGTTGGTGACGTCGGTTCTTGTGCATCAGAGGCAGAATATAACCCAACTGATGGAAAACCTCAGACTGCTTTGCGCAGATCCGCAGTATCCAACGTCAAGGAGCACGGAAAATCGGCCGTGGAACTCAATCATCAAAAATTCCCTGTCAGTACTTACACTAATAGTCAAGAGCGCGTAAATTCAGTCAATCCACGAAATGTAGTAAATGAAAAAACTGAACCAAGCGCTCCACAGACACAACTGACAAAAGTAACATCAAGTCCAAAACGTTCCAACATATCATCCCAACCAGTCTCCACCCCCGTAGTCACAGTTGCCCCAGTGATCAAAGTAGTACCGAGGCGGATGAACAGTTCGTCTGCAACCTCTGAAAGGAAGCGTGTAACGTTCGAAACACCTGCTTATCATTCCGTACCTTCTACTCCAGTCTCATCACTGGACCTCGATTCGCCACCAGTTCAAAGGAAGAACAGTTTTGATTCCACAATTCGCCGATTCTGTGGTGAAAATAGTGAACAATTCCAGGAACATACCTTCTCTGAAAATTCTATTAGGAGGAATGTGCAAGAGAATGGTCAAAACACCGACAACCTTCCACAGCATTACCTGGACGGTTGTTCTGAGACAGCCGTCGTGACGAAGGCACTAGATGTTAAATCAGATGTAAAGAAACGACGAGTTTGTCGATTTCGACGATATCGTCGAATGATAGCCGATTTTAACCAGATATATCGAAACTATGCCGCGCCATGCGACTTAACTCGGGAATTGGTGGATGAAATCTGTCAGATTGAAATAACACACATTGTTCGCTCATTGTTAACCGAAGAATTGAAACATGGACCAACGCCCGATTTAGATAATAAGATGTCAGCTACAAACAAAAACCTGGGCACACCTGTAGAACAAGCAATCGAAAAAGTGTCCGAAGATCCAGGCAAGCAGGAGTTCAGTTTGCGTAAGTGTGATATGGCAGTGGGAATGGTGGAGAATCGCAAGTTTATGGATCTAGACGAATGGTTCGGATTGAAGCCTATTTCCAACACTGAAAAAGAAACTCATCTAGGTAGAATTTTGAGTAGTACATGTTCCGTTCCTCAAGATCGGCGAGGTACGTTAGAAACGATGGATGCGTTTCCGACGAAGGATCTGAATGATCCGAAACCACAAGATTTTCACAGCAAACAAAGCCATACCTCAGCGCCAAGAGAGATGGATTCAATGCAGGCCAGTGTTAATACATATGTGAAAAAGTTTCTTAATATTCCTAATTCAGACGCTAGTCAGCGATTGCAGGGGGGACTGGAAAAACGGACTAAATTATACTCCGTGCATCAAATCGCCTTCGAGCCGGAAGAGGCACCTAAACTAGAACTAAGATCACAACAGTTAACCGAGACGATGGAAGATCATTTTTCATCTGAGATGGAGTTCTCGGATGAGTACAATATTGCTTGCTCCAGCCTTTCGTCAAAAGAGGTTCGTTTGAATCATTTGGTTCACAGTCCAGCTGGTGACCTGAGGAATCGCTCAGCCAAAGCAGAACAACCGGTGACTTTAACTTGTCATTGTGCACAAACTTGCAGACCAACGGGTCTCACTGTGACTGAACCTCAACTTCAATGCGGTAAACCAAAATGTACCGTTCCAGAACTAGTTTACAATAAAGCAAGCAGTTCGAACACGAAGACCTCTATAACTGATCAGAATGCTAAAAAATGTTCTGACTCAGTCGAGCGTAACTTCACGATCACTCCAATCCATGCTGAAGACAGTTCTGAACAAAAGCGGACAACTGAGTCAGACGAATTGTCCACGACACATTTGTGGAATCAAATTCATCAGTCCTTGGTTGAACTCACTTCCCTATCTGACGAAGGACTCCGGACGACACCGGAACGTGCGACCGCAACAGTTCGTCTGGAACGAGCTTCATCATCAGTAGCTCGTTCAGATACAGTTGATTCTCTGTCACCATGTCTTTCTCGTATGGGCCCTTCTTTCAACCCGGATGTCACTGGTTTCAGTGAACCCAGTGTAAGCACAATCAGTATACCGGATGATAATAGCAGTATCCCGTGGTCAAGGGCACGAATTGTAGTGCTTCGTGACTCTGTCAATCAATGTTCTAATACGACACCGACTACCATCATAGTTCGCCGTCAAGTTTCCCATGTTTCTTGTCAAACTGAGAGTAGTTTCATTCAGAACGAATCTGAATTACGAAACAAGTACTCATCGACTAGATCAAACGATTCGGTATATTCCTGCCCCTGTCATCACACAGAACACTGTAATGCTTGTGGTACCATGAATGTTGAGGGCAATGGGCACCCTACTGGTGTTACAAGTCGTGGGGAAATGCGCCCAGAATCTTCACAAAATACGTGTCCTCTTTGCTCTGCACATAATAATGGAATTTCTCTAGGCAGCCCCGTAATATCTAACCATGCAGAAGTTGCAGTTCAGACAGAAACTAGTCAGAGCATGACAGCTTTAAAAGTAGGATCAAATTCTAAAGTCGCCACTTCAGGTCCTCTTGCCGATAAATTGTGGTCATTGAATGTCGAACGCTGTTCTCGCACTCGCATTCCAGGGACTAAAGAGGTGGCAAAATCTATTCTCTCTGACTCGATGCCACAAGTGCGTGATGTAGGTGACTGTGTTCGGAAGCGATCTTCACTTTGGGACCCGACGCTGGTATTGAAACCCAAATCAAAGTCTTCCGCCGCATCAAATGGTTCTTTGGGTCTGATTTCCAGATCTCATTTGGATATTCATTCCAAATCAGGAAAGTATAGAGAAAGCGCGTTTTCGCCGATCCCTAGAAAAACCACTACTTCAGACCAACACTCTCGAGTGGGACGTAGTCAGAAGACAGGAAGTAAAACTATCGCTCCGATGTGGGTTCGTCGGACCCAACCGGATACCGATGCCAGTAGCGGGGACAGTCAATTGGGGAATTCCACAATATTGTATCGTAAATCCCATTCAAACTATTTAGGTCGCCACGGACGTGTTGACCAAAAAATACCACACCCCAAACGGCTTTCGCGTGATCCGGAATCCGAGCTGAGTGACGGGGAAGCCAGCTCTTCAGTCAGTTCAACTAGACAAGGCTATCCATGCAGAAGACGTGCGGAACGACGAACAAAGCCACTTAAGTCCCTGTCGCAGCCGCCAGCGTTTGAAATGGTCCGTCTAGATGAGCGTCGATCGCGGATAAGACTCAATACAAGAAAATCTAACTACATTGAATCAAAACTGCGGGAGCGGAAAACACCTCATGAGTTACTTTTAGAATTGCGTGAAATGAAAAAACAATATTCTTCTCCTCATCTGGCGAGATCCTTATGCACACGCCACTCGTCAGCCAGCAGTTCATCTCAGCGCGGTTCGAATAGACCTGTTCCTCTCTGCACTCAACCGGGCAGTGTTCATTTACCGAAGAAACGCTCTTCAGCCACTAAACAGGATGTGGACTTCTCTCGGACAGAAAGCGAGCCTGGCGTGTTACGAACAAGCGGATTGCGTCGTCCGAATCGCCATAAGACACTCAGCGTACGGTCTTATCCAAGTACTTCCCCGCATTCAGCTCACCGGACACGTTCTATTTCCAACTCCGCACCACAGCTCCAATCTTCATGTAATATAACTTCTGGAAAACGACTTACAAAGCTATCAAGCACACGAGCGGAACTCAGCCGGCCACAAACTCACGCGATTGGGCCATCTTACTCTCAGACCAATAACAAATTATTACGGGAGCCCCTAATTCGGCGAACCCATCCGAGTTTCAGTCGGACCAATAGAAGTTGGTATAAACCAAATCCAATATTAAGTCATGTCACTGAAATTCGCCCTGTCGATGATAGCCTACTTCGTCATACGTTTGCTTCGTTGCAAAAGGTGCGCAACAAAGTTCGCCCTGTCGTTTCTCCAACTATCAATGGACGTCCTCCTATGATATTCAAACGGTAGGGTTTCTAACCTGTATGAGTGGCAAATAGAACTAATGCTTCTGAAAATAGGTTTGTGCTCATTCATCCTAGAGGCCGGCTATCCGGAAAATTTGGCTCCTCTGATGAGGGAAAGCAAAGGTTGGTCATGGAGGACCGCTTTGATCGGTTTGTTTAATTAACTGTAGCCATTGTGTAGGAGTTTTGGCATTCTTTTTTGGTATACAGATAATAATGTAATGTTAATAAGATATCGAAGAGATTTGAAAAAAGCTAGTTCAAAAGGATTGTTAGTCGTTTCTTGCAAATTTGTCCGCAACACCTGTTTCCGCGGATAAGTTGAGTTCTTGGATTACACTAAGGAAACTCACTAGGGCAGTACAAAGGAATATGGAAAGCCTGCGTATTTTTCTTTCGTGAATGAACCGTCCCTTACGCTCTCCTTATTTTCCGAAAGCAATATGTGGTTGCAGTAGTCTTATATTCGCTGATGTGCAAAAGTGGGTAGACGCTAAGTATCGGTGTCAGTCCATCAGATACATTGTGAGACTTTCAAGACCACACATCACTGCAAGTTCTTTTATCGCCATTAAGTTTTTTCTCCCAGTTTCGCCTCTTTGCACTATCTTTTGTTCTTTCTGGGCAGATTATGGGTCCTGTTGCTTTGTTCTCGATCCATATGTGAGGGTTCTCGTTTCGTCCATTCATCTCTATGTACCGTCTTCCCACCTAAGTTGCGTTGTAAGTATAATCAAATTAACTCAGTGCATCTCTAAATCTCTGGTTTATGAAAGCCGATGCTCGACATGACGCAGTTTCACGTAATACGACATTAACTGTAAACATTGTTAGACTAAAAAGTGTTCGAAATAATTAGTAAATGGAAACCTGATGCCCATGATATTGACACAAAGCATTCAACTGCTGATCCAAAATTCACCCGTATTTTCTTGTTCTTCCACTGAACCGGATGGCTGAGTGGACCTTCACACTCATAAACACTGCCCAATGACTAAAGTGCTGCCGTGATACTGTACTCCATTCCTAGTTCTAGGCAGACCTTAGGTGTGTTTTAAAAAGGCGTTGCGCTCTCTCCTAATTGATTCCAAATTTGTTCGTTTGCAGCGACGTCCATGAGGCCAGAGGTGGATAGTGATCCAATGGTGTTCTTTGGGTTGATGCAGTCAAAATGATAGGATGATGTAGCATCATCGTGCGAATAGGAGTGAATCCTAACAAAGTGCTTCTCCATCGGGTGAATAAGCACTGTGACTAATTTCCCAAGGTGATGTTTCATAAGCGCAGCATGCCAATTTTCTGGTTCAAGTACAACTGAAATATGAGCTAGACTCTCAGCGAGGTACGTAGTAGGTGTCCTCAGTGCGCATGTTCTTCCTTTAGCGAGTTATCACAAGAACGATCTCAGGATATATATATATATATACTATATTAAAGAAAACGGGTGCAAGAGGGAAAATAATAAACTGCAAGGAAGCAAGTATTGTTTTTTGTTTCCACCGCACATGTTTTGTGATTTTTCCATGTTTTGGTGTCTTTCACCGGAGGGATTCCTGAAGACAAGCCATGCAGCATTCGCACCATTATTTTCCCTCTGAGTCATGTCTCTCAGCGCCTCCTGCCGAATACAGTCCTCACTCCTTGGGGCCTAATCAGAAACTCGGGAATCCCTAACCAAAGCTAACTTCTTCATACCTCTGCTCCAACTTAAAGCCTGGTCGCCGCGTCGTTTCCTCCAGCATTGGCAAACCTATGCAAAAAGAACATGGAGAAGGAAGCGATGGGTATTCATAACGCAGTGCCTGCCCAGGCCACCGAACACGTTGTAGAGCGATTACCTTAGCGGGAAGACGACTGTGTACGCCTAACGCACGACTACACACCTCGTCATTGCCTAACTAATGTTCCCGCCAGAGCAATGCTTCGTACCTATCGGTAGTCGAATACGGAAAATAGCCGGGCGTCTTCTCTGCGGAAGATACAGGTCTCACAACCTTAAGGCAGAACAATACGGACAATGATATTGCATATCCTTCTCTCAATGGAAAGCCGGATATCATGGCCGGGCATAAGTGCCCCAGATTCACGGAAACTGCTTAAACTTTCACTATTTGCGGTGCGATCTCTTCCCCAACATCTCCGCTGTTTGTAATTAGATCCCCGAGGAATTTAAAACAGTTGGCTATTATTGAGTAATACTTCGATACAGTTCTGAGGTCTGCACTCCAATCAGTCAATTCTGCCTCTAATTCGCTATTTTACCTCCCCATGTATTCAAGCGAGAGCAGCCAAAGTGAATTGGTGATAAATCTTGTTTGATTAAAAAAATGATCACATATTTATGGGCCATTTCACTTGAATATTTGCAGCTGTTTGATTCCCATTATATCATCGGTTATCCCGGTCACACGCTGATTGGTTCATCTCATTTCATGGTTTTCACTTAATTATGTCCATGTTGTTGTCTTGAAGAATGCGGACCCCTCATCTTGATTGGCTGGCTCAACGCACGATGCAACCCTCTCAGTTTGCATATCCAAACGGTTGCCTTCCCATCGCGCTACTGTGTCAGTTGCCAGCTAGTAGCCAATAAGATAACCTGTTCTTGCCATTTGGACACGCTTGCTGTCTGACCCAATCGGATTGTGCCCACGCCTATGCATAGGTTGCGATTTATCTATCGCGGTCCGCTATCGGGAAACCACTGGTAACCGATGCGATTCCTATACCAGACTCACGTAATGTCGACTAAACTGATATACCCTCACTGCTACTGCCAACCGATAACCATGAAGGATAGGTGAATGCAGACTCCTGCGGACTTGACAAAATATTTTACACTCGATCGAAATCGCATGCCGTATCGAGGTGCCTTAATCGCCAAGCGGTCCAAGATGTATTGAATTTCCTGTGCATTATGGCGGAGCAAGGCGATGCGAGCGATATTATCTGAGTGGAAAACTGCGTTCCCCGACAGGAGTTCCACTCCACCGTCCGCCATATCAAATAATGCATTATTAGATTACCCTGTACGTACAAGCTAAAAAGCGGATATAAGGACATCTTTGTCGACTCCATTGGTAACGAGGCGAAGGTGGGCGAAATGCTGACTATGAGTCCTACTCCGACCCAGGGTATGGCTGTGACTTTTTGAGGCCCTACATTCAATCACCAAGTGATGTATATCTCAGCAACCAACACCACAGTACGTTCCTGTCGATCGAGTCGATGGCTGCGCGAACTTCTAGGTATACATTGATTGTTGGTCTTATGTTTGTAACCGGGCCCCGTAACAGCTTCTGGGGGCGAAGATTTTATCGATGCGTCCACGGTTGATATGAAACTCAGCTTGTTCCTCACAAGTTTGCTCTTCATTTGTGACACATAACCTACGAAGAATGATGGACGCTAACTGCTTTGAATCTATCAGTATTTGGGTTATTATCTTTGTGTTAGCGCTATAGACAAAAGATTTGAAGAGGTTTAGCGACTAAAATTTTTGTAAAGTGACCGGGGTAATTTTCGTATGCCGCATCGGTTCGTCCCGAATTCAGCAGTTTTGCATCAGTTTGAATCCGTCGACCGCAGTATATCTGTCTGAGTGGCTATATCGCTCTGTCGTCACCCGCCACTACGCACGCCGATCTATTGAGCTTGTGGTTGTTCAGCTGCTTCAGAGTCTCAGGATCATGGGTTGGCGGTCCTCCTCTAACTGACCCCATTGACAATCGCGATTATTTGCATGTTTGCCCTCGCGCTTTCACTATGCAGACAAAAATCCAACAATTTCTCATGTCCCTCAAACAACTTTCGCAAGACTGATACGTAATATTAGGTTCTGGTCATTAGTTGCCTTTAATCTCTTCTCTCTTTTGCTCATTCTCGGACCGACACGCAAACATTTCCCTGGTCAGACACCACACGCCTTCAATTTCCAGTTACATCTTTCACTTCTCTTTTGTTTCCAAAGCATGTCTGTGCTTTCGTTCATCACTAAGCTGCCGCCTGCCGGGTAGCAAACCTTTTCCGACTGCGAATCTCAACTCATGTCGTTGGAGTCACTTTGATTTCCGATTCCGGTCGACTATTTTGATGATTACTTCAAGCATTAAACATTTGCTTATTACAGTCCCCAGAAGTTATGCCTCTATGTTAGGAGATTTCAATGTTTGCAACTGCAAGTGGCTGGTCTACTTTTTTGTCACTTCGCTCATGGAGTGCAAAGCCGAATAATTCACTGTGGTTAAAGATTTATCTCAGCCAATTGACCTCCTTACACGTATACCCGGTCGAACCGATGACCGTGCTCCTACTTTTGAACTTATCCTCACTTATCTCTCCTCTCTACTCAAATACTCCCATTCTTCCCCTTGGCATGTCGTACCATTGTGTTATAACACGACCCGTCAAATTCACTCGTCACAACCCCCCATCCTCCTGAAGACACATTTTGGCGCTACAGTTCAGCCGACTGGGACGATTTCTGAGACGTCTTAGCTTCCTACCCCTAGAATGACTGTTGTTTTACTGTGGACGTTTTCACGTCCATGTCCAATTTTACTGACATTGTTCTTGAAGGCATAAATCTCTTTGCCCCACACATTTCCAAACCAGGCAAACTCGAACTCCCCGAGTGGTTTAATCACGAATGTAGTCGTGCTGTACGCTTGAATTGCGCAACACTTCGTCGCTGGCACCGCTCGCCCACTCTCGCCTCTCAACACCAGTTCGTGCAAGCCCGAAACAAATGTTCAGCATCAATACAGAGAGCCGAAGAGCATTTCATCCGCTGCAAAGCCGAATGCTTACTCCCACCCGCCACCGGTATCTGAGCTTTGTGGTTCCTTGCTAAAGCCGGTCATATGGATCGGTTGTAAATGCGGTTTAGAGATGGCATGACAACCCAACTCTCCATTCGATCGATTATCGTTCCGCTCTCAGTCCAACCTTCAGCACTCTAGATTGCCTTCTGCCATTGAACTCGCAGACCGTACACTAGCTGCCTGTGAGGTAGGTAGTCCCTAAACTAAGTCAAGGACGCAGTTCACCGAGGCACGACTAGTTGATGGGACGTGGTCATGCTTGCAACTAAACAACGGGTGTGGACACAGCTCGCCCGGGCCTGGCAGACGTGCCCGTCTGTTGTTGATCCCATCAGCTCTCGCGGTCCACTCTTTCCAGGGTGCGCCATGATAATCGAAACGGTCTGAAACGGGGGCAAGATTGAAAGCCGCATTCTATCAACCCAACGTAAACAATCACAAACTCTGGCTTGTCTTGCTTGCAGCACGCCGACTTGGTAACGAAATCCCCCTGCCAGTCGGGGCGCGTCATGTGCCAAATGAACAAGACCACGTTGAATTGAATACAAACTGATGTAAGATTTGGTCGGGCCTCAAACACCATGACCTCAATTTTCATTTGGCTCAGGCCAGTGAGACAGGCTGAGGTGTGAACATCACGACCACCCACGGGCCCTCGAATGGGGGCTGTCGACACTGGGGGTGCAAAACATACGAGGTTAGGTGAGTTGAATTTTGGACATCCAAAATTCAGACGGTGACGAGCTCAATGGATCGATCTTACACCGTTCGTTTGCACTCCAGTTTGACCGAGACCCGTGAACGATTGTGTTGGCTATGGTTCAGCTTTAGCTCGCTTGCCTGACCCAACTAAACACCATAAATCACTTGAGCTTTTGGATTCAACTGGGCATCGTTGAACTTGCGCAGGATGACGCATCCCTGACGGATACGGGGATTTCGTTGTCGAGTCTGCCTACTGCAAACAAATAGTCGACGCCTGCGCATGTTTTCGTTGGGGTGATAGAATAAAAATTTTCATTCTGTTCAGGCCGTCTCGGTTATCTTGGCGCACCCTGTAAACAAGAGCATTGGATCTTCCTAGGGTTCAACTGCTACGCACGAGCGTAACCTGTTGTCCAGCCTGATTCTGAAATCAAAACTAGTATTTCATTCCAATGTGATTTTTCCTACGCATTCTTGAAAAAGCATGGGTCATACGCTTTCCGATCAACTCAGATCAGGGTTCCAACGCCTCGGAGGTTTCATCACAGCTGATGATTTGGAAATTTGGCTCGTATTCTTCTGCCCACTTTGAGTGCCTTGAAAGAATACTAGGTGGTGGTTAAAGAACGGTAAACAACACTAGCCGCGTCACGGGGGTGCCAACGGATACCCATGATATTTTATAGGGGGAGGTTTACCAACCACAACGTGCCATATCCCCGACACCCTTTCTGCTTGTCTGCAGTCACTTACCCGTTGAGTGTGATCCCACCCTATTTCCAACTAACCACGGAACTGTCGACCATTCTCTTATCGGCAATCTGCTGGTGCGCAGGGAAGCGTGCATCTGTGTTCTCCACTCTGATCTCCAGTGCAAGGTAAAAAGTAAAACAACTGCTTTCTGGTCATACTGTCATAACGGAGAAGTTGCTGTTGTTCCAAACAATTGATCGATTTAAAGGTCCCCGAAGTTGGATTGCATAGGGCGCACATCAGTGAATTTGGCGTCCTTTGATCTTGTGAAAGAAACTGCCAGTTTTAAGAATATCATCATTTGTGAAGGAAAGTGATGGGCACATGATGTCCAGAAATCATTTGAGGCGGACGATGTTCAAAGTGGCTAGATTCGTGGTAAACGGGCCAGGACTATGGCCTATTGTTGTCTGAAAACAAGTTCGAAATTACTGTTGTTTTTCTTGTTTTGAAGTAGGTTTGGTTTTCATGGCGTTTTTGGGCCGATCGGAGATGTTGCCTACTTCACCTGGCTTAACTGCGGCTGGTTCTTCGAAGAGAATAAGCTGGCTTCATGAATTTCTCAGATCGGACCTACCAATGGCCGAAGGTTACCAGCATGTCCTTCGCAAATGCTGACCCAATTCAGTTTCCACTGACGGGTACCATATCCCTTACCAGGGCCGAATTGCTATCCTCGAAAACGGTATACAGTCTTGTGTTTAACTGTCCCTCTCGCTGACAGTACCAGCATGGGCATGGAGATTGTTCCGGAACAGTGCTGGTTAAAGCTTGACCAGGTTTGCGGAAGACGAGGCTGATCAGGTTGCATCGCTCTTTAGATCCTGGTGTTCCGGATGGCCACATAGGCGGACGTCTTTAGTCACAGCGGAAAGACAAATAGCTTCTTCAGAAATCTAGTCTGTATAACGTCGTTACGTATTTCCTAATTTAGCCAGTGCACGCTATTGTGCTACTGATCTTAATTTAGACCACAGAAAAGCAAACAAATCTACCGTGTTAATTGAAATGGGTGCGT
>LUCM01000044.1:0-10677 GCA_008360955.1 Fasciolopsis buskii
AAGGTTATACGGAGTTGGGACTGTAGCACACATGTTGGCATTAGCTTAAGCGGGGTATATGCTGGACTGAAGCATTGGAGGTAGTTGGCTGTGATTATTTCACTGAGTTGAGAGGCGAATGTAGCCTGTGTCGCGCGACTCAAGTTCTGGTGTACAGGGGTTGGCGAGATATGGATATTGTGCGTTCCGGAGATGTTGTCAGTAAGACTTTTTCCCCTCAATGCATACTTTTTAGTACCGCTAGGATTGGAATGAGGTGACGGGTGAGTAACGTAGAGGGTTAGGAATTCTGGTATTGGGTGCCGACTTTTGAGGAATAGCTTGTTTCATCGTATGAAATTAGTAGACTTAGGCTGGTTTGAGTTCACGTTGTTGAGTATGACGAACACTCATCTCATTGTGCCTTATTTGTTTGTGTTTTCCTAAGGAATGGAGGCAGCATGTGGTGGCCAAATGAGACGTGCAACGTGGATGAGGAAAAGTACGGTGAACTTAGGTAAAGTAGGTGTCTCACGCTTCGTGGTGGTTTAGGGAGGTCGAAAGGGACTCGCATCACTGAGCTGGCTGGATACACTGAAGGATATGGCAGTGAACCGTGAACAGTAGTGATTATGTTGTCATTTTCTATCGAATGAGAATGATTGGAAGAGTGTGTTTGCAGAATTAGACTGTATTCCGTTTTCAATCTTTGTATAGTACCATGTAACTCTGGGGAAGAGGCAGCGGTCATTGAGGCGTGCTTTGCTGTTTAACGCTGAACGATGATGATCACAACGATGGTTATGATGAGGATGATGATGAGGAGGAGGATGTTGATGATGATGGTGATGATCTCACATGAAGACCTGTGATCTTTCTTGTTAATCTGCCCAACCAGCGATTGACGCCAGTACTCAGGATCATCCTTGATTTTCTAAATCAACTGTAGGAGTTTCGATACCTTCGATTATAACACTTCACCACCAACCTTGAAGAGTGATGGCAACAATTCATCTGGTCCAGCTACTTTATGCTTTTTAAGAATACCTGTCTCCCTGACCACCCCTTTCAAGAATAAAAGAACTGGTATCAGCCTGCATTGGTTCACTTCTGCGCATAAGTGGAAGGCTTACAGTGGCCGTGGGACAATAAGATTGGTCCTTAAAGTGTTCAGCTCAACGCACCAGTTGCTGTTGTTGAGTGAATTACTGTGTTGTCAGATTCGTTAATTACTTTGCTTACGGCCAGCTTCAGTGGACCAGTATTACCAACTAATCGGCAAAGGTTGGGACTATTCCTAGTGGTATTCCTCGTTTCCTTATCCACCACTCCTCTTGGTCATTGCTGAAGCTCCTGGTCAGTTTATGTCGCGAGGATCTACGAGTCTCAATGTATGTCGGAACCGGAGAACTGATCTCCGAGGGTCCAACAATGCAACTGAAGTCGAGGATAGCTTTTGTTTCTGAGTTTTGTGAGGCAGTTGCAGCTGAGTGCAGAGCTTCTTTGATCAGCCCCAGTGTTTGTTCGGACCCTGAGTACTTTGATGAGGGGACAACTAGATCAAAAGTTCCAATCCGAACTGTAGTCGGCGGCTAACGTCTAGAATCAACCGTGCCAGACAAGTGATTTCGTCCTGGCGTGACCAAGATACAAACAAAAGCAAGCTCGGGGCAAAGCATGGTCTGAGTCCACAGGTGTGGACCAGAAGGATCAGCAATCCTCGACGCCGTCGGTGACTGATGCTAATGTGATCGGTTTGAGTCCAATGCTGTCAAGGCAAAGGGAGGCGCCAAGTGACCCGATGTCGTTTTTCATGACAATAACTGGTGTTCGCCAGAAACAGCCTGTGGACAGAACAAACCTGGATGATACTATCTCCATTGCCGATCCGACAGTCTGGGATAGAAAATGACCTTCGATGTGCCGTCCGGTCCCCGTACGACCACACATCCGTTGAACATACGCCTCGGAGTAACCGAAATAACTGCCGGCAGGACTCATCTTTCGCCTCAACGGAGCTGCAATTAGTGAACGCATACGATAATATGACGAATGAACAACGACGCTCCAATTGACTGCCATTAACACGAACAAAACCGTCCAATCGAACTGCACATTAATGGCTATTGACTAGGATTCAGTCTAACAGCATACGCCCAGAGCGATCCCAACACCAGTCGGACAACAAACGCTTAGTTTTAAAATTTCTAGCTGGAGCAGTTTGTCGCCCTATTTGGGGGAGTGTGCGAACATTGAAGGCACTTGGGTTTAAGTAATGCTTGTGAACAATTTCTTCTCATTCCACTAATTCTGTCGTCAAATAAATCCACCGAGCTGCAGTTCTTCGTGACATCTTGCGTGGTCCCTACATCGGAAGAACGAAAATTGTAAGGCTTCCCTGCAGCAAGGATGTTAAGGATTTTCAGGCTACTGATACTTTGCGGCTGCCCACATCACAGAAAGGGTTTTTTTCTTTTGGAACCCTAACAGGAGCCTTCTACTGCGAAAATCATACCCCACAAGGTTAGATGGGCGTTAACCCAGCAGGAAACTCATAATCAGGCCGAGCGACTTACATTATACCTCACACCTGCATCGAACCGTCAATGGTAACGTTCGATTTTGATTAACCTGACTCGAAGACCTTTTTTGCAATATGGAATTCTTTGGGTTGTTACTCTTATTTGAGTTTTTCTCAAGGACCAATACTGATAAGGGAGTGTCAAGCCATTAGGCTTGGAAAAGGATTGGGGTGCTCAACAAAGCCCTTGGGTTCCTAACAAGAACCTGTGCGTAAGGCAGTAGGGAGTGGCTGAGTGGAAGCCCATCTATTCGGATCAGTTATTCTTCCAGCCATCTCCCCGATTGAATATGCATACGATCATTGCTCCAGTTTAACCCGCAGTCGCCTATCTGTTTCGTTCGCGTACCACATAGATGGATACGATTTACCAACATCAGTAATGCCAAAAAAGATGAGAATTTACGGAAATCATCAGGGCTTTATCCGAATCGATTTCACTCCAAAGATCCTCTGCTAATCACTGGTAACTCTGCACCTGAGGTAACCGCATGCCAACGAGTCAAGTGGATTTAGGCCGTGACAGATACTGCTTTGATCTATTATTCCCGATACCGAATATCAGAATCTTGGTACACTTTCCAGCAGCCAACTGCAGGCTGTTTTAAGACTCATTAGGACCATCAGTGGACTCCCGTGATGTCGTGTACCATTGGGAGAAATTGGAAGGTGTACTTTAAACGCCCACTGAATTGGTATCATCTGCCACCCAAACGATTTTGGGAGCCTGGCGACATATAGCCTGTCTATCAGAGTTATCGCCTTGAAATCTACTATGTGTCTGTTTCAACAGATCGAACCATCTATCAGACGACAAAAAATAAACCAACTAGCTAACGAAGACGATCCCAGGTGAACGTCACAGCTACATTGTGTCGATATTTGGATATGATGTGTGATATTGTCCTGTTGGGTAATTCCCTAGGGACAGTTAAACAAACTTCCGATAAAATCAATTTATACATGATAAAACTTGATCTCGGAACAAAAGCTTTCTCGATCTTAGCAAGTACGACTGCTCAGCAGCTGTCAACCAACGTTCGGTAAGTTGAAAATGTGCCATCTGGGATCAGTTTTACTACTGAATAATTAGACGAAAGACAAACTTATATAGGAAACAGGGAAGGCACACAGAACCCTCCTTCATGTACGATGTGTGCTTGCGGGCAATGAAACCAACGGTAGCAGGAAGATCTTCGCTTGTAGTGCCGGTATCCGACCCATGCCCAATTAAAGATGTAGAACCAGGGTGAAACTACCGGGAATTCGGATGTGTTTGATCACGGAAATGTACGCCTAATTTCAAGGATAAACTGACAAGAATGAATATGACAATAAAACAGGGATGCTGTGCTGATATAAATAGAGAATTGTATGCATTTCTTGGAACCCGTGGACTGTGACAGTTCGGGCACATCACAATACTCGACACAGGACTGCTCCCACAAACACTAAATCACATCTTGTTCGGAACAGCGCTTAAGTCCTGATGACTTATTGAAAATACCGGTCATTTTCACCCCGAAAGACTTCGAGTGCCTAAGTCTACGGCTGACTTACGGACCCTAGCTGCTGGAAACAAAAGTTGGCGCCTATATGCCCTTATCTAGCTTTCAACCCCGCGCATGGTCGGCGATGATCCGGGAGGCCCACAGAACCGAGTTATCCCCTGGTGGAATATAATCCTGCAAGCGGACAAAGTAATCAGTAAAAAAAACGTCCAGAAACGAATTGATGCAACCTGCAAGTGAAAGATTTACTCACCCATTGGGCCAAAATTGGTCACCAACGCTTCAACAAATCCGGTAACGTACAAGGCAGAGCAACAAACTTGGGCGAAATAAAACACCGTGCCGATGGCTCCACCGAATTCTGGGCCTAGAGTTCGACTTAACATAACTGAATGACAGGTTAAGGAGCCGCTTGTAAAGAAGTCAAAGTGAAGGGGAATTTACAGTCGTTTGAACTTGTGGTAAAAATGCCCAAGGCAATTGTTCCTCAAGAAATTGAATGAAGAGGATACTGAGAAGACACATGTTGGAGAACAGGCTTACCCTTAGTGATTCGCATTAAGGTCATTAGGTCACAATATGTGAGAAAAGGTATAAGATTTAAAGGGCCGGATTAATCAGATAAAAATACGGGTAAGCCTAAAACGCAAGAACGTACTGTGTCAATTACTGTCATGTCTAAAGTCGGATTTAAGGTAGATGGGGGACCGAGAGAGATGAAAAGCGACCATAAAATGCTTTCAAACGCAGAATGGAAGGTTGTGAAGATCAATCGCGATAGCTTCTGTTGTGCTAAAGACTCATTTTGCGAATCTAGACTGCTGAGCTCGAATCGAGTCTTGAGCAAGAACAATATGAGTCACGCTCACGATGTGGTTAGCCTGTTCTAGCTGGTAAAAACCTGCACTCTTGAGTGACCCAGTTGTTCCCGTGCCAAACCAAGCAGTGATGGTCAAGGATGCGTTCAGACAATCTCTTTCTCATCCACAGTTTTATCTGACCAATCCAAGCCCTTAGAATTTTTCCTAAAAAATTGTAACGTGATGGCATGAGTAAGAAGCGTTGGAGGCGAGCTTGTTCACAAGTGCATTTTAAACGTGCTCACTGGTAATTTTCAAACAACTGAAGTACGAGAGAGTATAAGAGCAGGGAAATTCCGTTTAAATCACAAAAATGCAATTGCAATCAAAGTGATTACTTACAGTGCAGAAAGTACCATCAAAAACCAAAAGGAAATGCAGATTAGTAGCGAGTTAAACATGACTAAACATAATCGATTCAACTATCTCCGTATAAAACAGTACGGGGCTTGGAAGATATTTACACCACACAAATTACCCATACATATATATATATATATTACCAAAGTTAGGTGAAACTGTCCCAGTCGTTATTTCCTCTCCATCCAGTACCAAGTTCGGGCGTTGCTGGTCGATCCAGTCTTGTAACAGATACCTTTGCACTTTGAAGGGTGCCAAAGCAACATGCTAAAGCGAGCAACCGATCTCGACACAGTCTATTCTAGTGGCGCATTGTGCATGGTCTCCGCCAGACTCGAACAGGTGCACACCGCCGTCGTCTGCGTAATCTAGTCGACATAGCTTTACTTCACTTCCCAGTTCGACTCCTACAGTCCCGAAGACCTTCCTTAAAGCATTTTCCATCACCTCGTCCATGGACGAGTTGAACAAGAATGGACAAATGGGGTTCACCCTTGTGAACGCCATTAGTCCTTTCAAATGAATGTGACAGTGCACCGTATTACCCTCACGCGACCATAGGATATGCAAGTACAATTGGCCTCGCAACAGGTTCACAAAACTTCGTTGGCATACCCTTCCGGTTGAAGAGCACTTGGAGTTAGTTGCCGATCGATTCCACGGGTCGAAAAGCACCTTTCAAGTCGAGGAAGACTACGATGTAGGGCGGCGATGTGTTGTGGCGCGTTTCGAGTATCTGTCAAGAATGAATATTTGGTGCGATGTCAACCTCGACCTGCTGAAATCCGCCTAAATTGTTTTGCGGATATTACTCTCGCGAACTGATGTCATAGTAGCGCATCTATGTCGAAGCTATCACTTTAGTAACTATCGGAAGTAAAACTAATCCCACGATGATTGCTGCAGTTACTCCGTGTACCTTTCTTGAAGATGGGCACAATTCAAGTGACTCACCCTACGATAGCGGATACGCTCCTCGTTCCAAATAGTCACGAAAGCAAGGAGTAATTGATTTCGGTTCAACCTTTTCACCCAGCTTTGAAAAATAACTGGGGAAGGTCGTCGGGACCGGGCAGCTTTCTCCCCTCTCAAGAAGCCAAATATATCGACTGCAATTCCACTTCCGTTGGGGATCAAGTGACACTTCCACAAGGGATTCACAGGCTCCAGACGTCGGACTAAAATACGTTTAGCGATGTGGCCAGCTAAACTGATTCCTTGAAATTGTTCTGCCCAACGGTCCAGTCTTTCCTGGTCTACCATGGACGAGCTCTCCAGTGCTATCGCCCACGACTTCACTAACCGAAGTTCGCCGCCCACCGCTGTCGCGGTTTAGCTTAAAACCAATCTTTTGACTGTTACCTGAAGCGATGCCCACAATTCCATCTCTTCGGCTACCTTAACCCACCAGTTTTCGCGGGTCATTCCTAAGGCCTGTATGGTCAACTGACGCTGCAACTGCCGACGCATTCTTATTCATTTTCCTTGCATTAGGGAAACTGGTGTTTTTTTGCTCCATTAGACTTAGCGACGCTTGCGGAGAATCCAGTGTTTTGATGAACGCTAGATCTAGACCCGCAGGCGAAAATTAGCTGCCAAATGCATAGCCTGCTTAATTTTTGATCCCACTATTCGTCTTTACATTGCTGCTCGGTCGAAGTTTCTTAGTCCCTCGAGATAGTTTTCTGTTCGTAAGCTGTGCGAACAGCCGAATCAGACAAACGTTCGACAGCCAAAATCGGGTTTTTGGTCTGGCGCGATGGCCATTCAGCTTGCAGCGAAAAATCGCATTAAAACTAAACGCATGGCCGATTTTCGACGTACGTTGGGTTTCGGTATGTCTACGAGTTCTGGACAGAACCGCGCCAGCGGTAGCTAACTGGGATATGTCATCTGACTCAGACTACTGTCGAGTTAGGAGGCGCACTATGTCGAAGTGCGAACGCGAACTGTGTCGGAAATTCGTACTAGATAAGTATAAGTTATGGTTTGCACAAAACTGGAGAAGTCTTTCCCCGTTATCTGTTCGATGAGCAGACAAGGTGCAACGCCCACCTAAACAGGACTCCGATGCACTAAGTTTTCCAACTTGTGCATGAAAGTCACCTGCTACCACTACAATGTCAAAGCCTTCGCTGTTCCGAACAAGGGTGACGAGGTTGTCGTAAGACTCGTCTTTCTGCATGTCAGTGCTGCAGTCTGTTTGGAGCGCCCTGTGCGAGATAAACAAATAAACTTACGCTTAACACTACCTTATCCTTTCGGACGCCGACTGATCCCGGCAGTCTCATTTGGCACACAAACGACTGTATGACGTGGGATCCCCAGGTCTAAAAGGGCTGTTCAGCCTTCTCACTCAAAGACTATTCTTACGACCACGTTTGGACCCCACAGCTTTGGAAGCTGCATTCGTTCTCCTGAAGTGCGGAAGAAAATATTCTTGGCGAGACGTTGGCGGCGTTAGGCTGAATTACTCCACTTTGAATCCTGAATTTCGTGTTCACTCACGCAGCAGCCATCAATCGAAGTGAGTCCACTGTCAGAGTCAAACCACGCTGTGGTCAGCTGCATAAATGTGCCCACCACAGAGGAACCGAGATTCCAAAGGCTTACGAGGGCTTGGAAAAAATTGAGCTAACAGAACTTGAAAACTACCTACTACACTACTTGACAGGAAAACCGTTGCAAGTATCGGGCGTGTATTCGATGCGAGTACTGTGTATGCAAAGGGCAAACCAATTGGGTTGGAGACAGAAGAGACAGGTTGAATAAAAGAGAGGGACTTTGGAGCAGTAACATACTTATCACTGCCCCACCCACCTGTGCTCGATTGCAGTGGGCAGTCGCTCGTCCTGATTATCCTGCGCGACGACCGATGCAGTATGGAATTATTTGTAGGCGTGTAACTTATGGGGATTGATTTATGGGTACTGTTAGTGCTTCCAGCCTCGAACGATTTGGTTTCCAAGACCAATTGGCTTGATGCGACGGAGCTGACTGCAAAGCAGCGGGGAGTGGATGTGTTAAAGCCCATCTAATGGGATTACTTATTCTTCCACTTCTTTTTTCCGACTTGGTTGACCGGGAGACTACTTCCTCAAGCCTTTACCCATTGGCCTTTCAGGCATAATTGGCTCTTTGGCCTGAGGTAAGGCACCCTGTATAGCTCGTTGGGCCAAGGAGGACGAGCCACCCCACGTCAAGGCGTAACCGTGTAAGATTGCATTGGCGTGAGAGTCAAGCCGTTCGTGGTTGTATTGATCTAATTCTCACTTTGTAACAAGTTCTAAATCATTGAAACATTCTGTCATCCTACGAATCTCTTCTTGATTTGAGGGCGACGTTTGGCATGTGAATTTCTGTGCGGCGTCTCGCCTAAAGGTGTCACAGAAATTCATTTCACTCATCCAATCTCGGTATGCGAACTGCCGAATCCGAATGTCGTGCCTTATGCGTAATACCGGAGCCCACGGAGATCCCCCACTGACCATTCCATTTTAACTTTGTCATTGAAATGATTATGAAGATAAGCCTATTTTAATTTAAGAATAGTGGCATTGATATTTCCTCAAACAGGAATTTGTTTGATGTGAGTCGTGTGGACGAGGTTGTGCAGTTAAGTGAGGATTGAAGTAAGTTGCAGGTTTTTCTCAATCGTCTGAACGATAGTATGCATGTTTGGTACGCGTCTTGCATCTTCTGAGTGTAAAATGCTGTTGCAAGTCGGCATTGGCTCAAAGGCGAACCTTGTTCCTTTAGTGGAGCATAGATATGGTATAAGAAAATTTACTTTGGTAGATGTATCTCATCTGGTGGCCGTTTACCAGATGAAAGGTGTCGTGCAACAAATGCGCAATTGGTATTTGCCAATCTGGAAAACTATGGCGCCCTTGAACAGTGAGCCGATCGAACATTCGTAGTATGCACGACAGCCGTAAAGTTGGTATTGTTCTACAGCTCCGAAACGTGGCCACTGAGAGCAGAAGAAATGCGAGGATTTTGGTGTTTGAACATCGTTTATTCTTCGTACTGAAAGAATTTTTGTGAGTAACTCAGAGGTTGGAGTCATTAAGTAAGGCCGTCCAGCTGATCGACGATGATCCTTCACTAACATCTACTCTACAGTCGTTATCTCGTCGTCGGATTTTTACTTTGGTTTTTGTTTCTCAGTAGTTCCTCTTCCTTTAACCTTTTTTCCCCTCGTACACTCAACTACTCGCCCGTATCAGGTTTCCGTCGCTCGGTATCCTTAGTTTTTTCTTCCAGTCTTCTTTTCTTCCCGAACTTCTAAATTCTTGAACTCCTTCGACTTTTTAGTATTCCCACTCTCTAACCATCATTCACTTTTCAGATTGCAGAATCAATAAACAAGTTGTTACGTGAATGTTCCCTCTCACGTTCCCTCACTGCATTGTCTTTTGACCGTGGGGTGTACCCGTTATACTTTGTTTCACTTTGTGTAATCAAAAAAATTGTTGGGACACCGTCACGCATCCAAAAAGTCAGTGGGTGGACACTCGCGCGGCCCCCAGTCCGGTCAGTGAGACTGCAATATGGCACTATGTTAAAGAATGGTATGAGGATTTTATAGGTCCTCACGTATTTGTATCATACGAAAACACGAACCGTCCTGCCGTAAATCAAACATATCTCTGAAATGACAGCAACCTTATTCAAGCCCCACGGAATTGAAGTGGCGCACAAACCATCAAGAGCCTTACAAAAGATCCCATCGAAGACCACAGAACCGACAGCTGACAAAATTTGCATTGACGTTGTCTATCAAATCAATTGCAGAGACTATGGAAAAACCACACGGGGCAAACCGGAAAGAAACTTGGGACACAGATCCCAGGGCACCAATTGACAACAAAAAGGCACAATCCACTCTCCTTAAACTCAGTTCACGAAGACCGGGAAGGTCAAGTCCAACTTCGAAAACGTGAGGATTGTCGCCCAGGAGTAGAACAAAGCATTCGAAGGGACTTCTCGAGGATTGGCACTACTCGGAAAGATCGGTAAACGGAAACGTCGATCTGGACGACATATATCTATCGATTAGATCAAAGGACCAATTAGCACAAGCCAGTCGAAACGGATGCTGATTCAGCCCACAAAATGCCAACAGTGGACAAAGGTGAACAAAACAACTAGGCAGCATCTCTACCTTATCACTTCACCGAGAACAGTCAGTTAACACCGACTAAAAGACTTGGTGATCCATTTAGGCAGACGATGACGACCAGAGGCTCGCCACAATATCATAATATCGACGATGTCACCTTGGCTGGTGATGAATTGTTTGTAATCAAATTGCCCAGCTCAGCAAATATATATATATATATATCCATATTGAGGACAAAGGAACGACCACCCTATAAACATT
>LUCM01000045.1:0-12784 GCA_008360955.1 Fasciolopsis buskii
AGAGAGAATCCGCTCTCCTTGCTTAATCGGTCTGTGACCTTCTGAATTTGAGTTTATACTACCTTTTATGATATCCCAGCTCTACGTTTTCCGCCATCATCTTCCCATTCCCCGTTATCCGCATCCCAATACTGACAACTCATCTCCACCCTAATGAACTCTCTTGACTATTGAGTATCCCCGGCCCAACGGCGGCGCACCAGCCATTGCCCTCCAGCCATATTTTTGCGCACGGCGGTACGCCACCCTTCTGTTGCATTCCAAAACAATCTACCTTGCCAGTGTAAGGACCTGGATATCAAACCACAGAAAAATCTTTGCGAAACAACCTTAGCTTTGATGTAGAGCCCCCGCGTCGGAAAACCACATTCTGCCCGTTATGTCCTCGTGACGCGTAATCCACGATTCGCATTGTATGTTTGGTTTCCGTTTTCCATTTCTTCAATCTCGTGCGCTTCCTTGGCCCCCCTCCCCGCTACATTATCTAAAGTGGTTATCTTTGCGCATCGACTCTCGTATGTTCGAGAGATCTACAAAAACAAAACACAACCTTCCAAAATCACTAGAGGTCGCTTTCGCACCCCCTGGTCCCGCTTCGATCCTCCACAATAGAGTCCGTATTTCCAATGTGCATCATCTATGTAATACAATTGATCTGCCTTGCGCATCGCATCTGCAATCGAGAAATATACATATTCTTCATTGATTATATCACGTAGATCAGCCTGAAATATTCACTTCCTGTCTCTCGGGAGTTTTTCCCGTCAAGGTAGATACGCCAACACGCGTCATCGAAACGCGTAACCCGTCAAACAACGGCTTTGTGAGAACGGTGACCGTGCGTATGGTTGAAGCATTAGCGCTACGAAATGTCGGAAAGCTTGGTCTCAAAGAAGCCCAGGATACTTTCGGAATTATTTCAACAGTAAACTTTCCACAGAAGTTATCACGGGTAATTACCGGGTCTTGCCTAAACCGGACGGAAATTCCGCAGCTAAATTGAGCCACACAAGACAACAATGTCGTTGGGTAGCCATAACCAGGAGGGAAGCGGAAAACCCGTAAGGGCAGACATGCAGGTGGAGCAAACAATCAGCTTAGCGCGTGTCATAATACAAAACTCTCGATCCGGTTTTTTGGTCCGGTATGAGAAGCTCCGAAGAGAAATTCAAACGAACCACTGGTAATTCCCCAATTTCGTACCATCCCACATCCATTACAACGCGCATTGCCTAGAACATAATTTCTGCCTTCTTCGCTTTATCACATTAATTTGATTTGTGTTAACTTCGCATTACGTCACTGGTCTTAAACCGTTTCGCGTCGAGTGCCCTTGCATCACACCCCACTGTCATACTTTCCCGTGTCTTCAACTCTTCTGAAAACTTGCAGATGCCATCCTGCTATATCTAAGGCTCGTTTGAATGTATACAACTTCATTCTCGCCGCTGAAACGTGGTTGTCTCCTAGTGCATCGACGAACGATATGACCCTAGTTAGTTACTCTATCTTCAGAAAAGACAAGCTATTACACCCTGTGGAAGATTCTCTATGTAAGTAGTAGGTTTACCATTCAGCCTACATGGAACCAACCCTCGTATTCCTGATCCAGTGGAACAAGATTCCGTTTGCCCTAGTTTGACAGTTAGCTGTCTGACAATTTTGCTTGGGTGCATTGTCTCACTCTTAGTGAAACAATCTGAATTTTACTTAGAACCGACGTACTATACAATAGTGCAGACTTCTCCGGTTCATTCAAGCTTGTTGATGCAGTATCTTTGCGATTCGACCCGGCGAATGAAGTTGACTTCTATTTCCCCTTCCTCAAATATCCACCACCATTTCTTTCAACTATAACAGTGGGCCGCTGCACAGTGGTAGTGAACGATAGGTGGGCCATCCTTCAAATCAATGATATATTAGACCCGCCTTGCTTGTAGGGTCAAAACATGCTATCTCGGCATGCTACAAGTCACGAAGATGACAGATCATTCCGGCCTGAATGCTACCGCTTTCTGCCTTTTGCAGGTCACTGCTTTGCCTCACCATCATATACACCGTTCCTCTTCGTGATCAAGCAGATCCATAACAGTGACTTTTCGTGATCGCCCCATGCTCATAGCCACTGCTAAAGTTTGCCTGACATCTCACTTTTGAATAACTCGAGATGGTTGCCGATCGGCTTTAAAAGAATCCACGTTACTGATCCAGGTTAGCATAAAAAGTATAGCCACCGAGTGCCTCAGAACCAAACCTTGGACGAAAAGACATTGTCATACACTACACAGGAGGCGTTGTCCTATTGAACCTGCGGTATAACTGCCCTTTTTCTGAACTTGAAACCATCTTGTGTCCGCCCAAAAACCAAACCCCTCCCTGGAGCGCTGCGAAGTTCTGCAGTATAGACTCCAAGGCTTTTATTCAAAATAACGAAAACCATTTATCCCAAAATGTTTTTTCCTCATCAAATTTGTCCATCCTCACGAACACACATGTAATATCTGCCACAGATTAATAGTCCGATTTAATTTCGACTGTGTAGTTTTTCTCCACCTTGCTTTGACAACCGGGCCAAGGTTGCATTCATTCAATGTAATAATTTTTATTATGATACCGTTAGGATGATCCTATCTCAAGAACTCACGTTCTCCCTGGACGGGAGGAAACAAGTTCAAAGCATACTCAGAATTTGTCGGCCCTGCGGTGATTTCGACACTCTTATCTGAGACTAGCAAAATTGATTCGTCAAATTGCACCTAGCTTTTTACTCCTCACATGCAAAGACGGATGTCAACCTACAATTAACAACGACAGACAAAGTACGCGTTTTCTTTCGGATAAAGACCCATCTGCATCAGTAATCCACGGTGATTACCCACAACTAAAGAAAGTTGGTGCGTATTAGAATTGGCGACCCATTCCTATTACGCCAAGGGCTTGGTCAAATCTGGCTATTCAATGGTATTGCCTGTCGCTGAGCGGCATAACGTGACAAGTTTGTGTTGCGACCAAGCCGCCACTGCCGTCTGGTTGAAGTCCATCAGAACCTCAAAGTCTCGGTTTGAGTAAGTTCTTGTGTAGGGTCCACGAAACTCCAAATTCTTGCCCTAGACCCAAGTTGATGCAAAAACTCAAGTGAAAACAAGAACGCTTCACAGATTCCATGTACCGATCGACTAAATCCTTAAACGTGGTCCTTAATCACCTTACAGCCAAAAAAAGCAGAAAATAGAACGCAAGTTACAGTATAATAGGATGCTGATGAACAAAACACACGCGGCGAGGAATATCCCAGTGGATTCACCTTAACGTTACCCATGATTCCTGCCATGCTTCATGGAGGTGCCTAATAAAACCACTTCCTTCACCACGAAGGCAGCGTCGGTGATTTGACTGACCAACATCCACGGTTAGTCTAATGGCTGAGAAAGTAAACAAGAGAAGTGGACTGATATTCCCTAGACAAAATTCCTCAGGTCAGGGTCACTGTAAACCACCTCAAATTTGCTTCAAGTAACTTCGTCCAGATCATCTACTTTTTGATCATAGGGCTGTTGACTTACGTTCCTCCGTGTTTTGGCTGCAAACTTTCCACTTAGGGTTTCTGATTTGATTTTCCAAGGGTACGTTATGGCTGCTTCCGGAATTAATCTGGCGAGTCCGTCAGACAGTAAAAATGAAGAATCAGTAAACCCAAATAAGACACCTGAACAACGGGACCAACAAGGGGGCGGCTCTCTCTCCCCTTTTTTTACCCCACTTGAAACTTAGCAATCTTATTTATAAACCAATAGAACCGACTTACAACATCTTTACAGAGATACAGAGTAGTACCTATACTTTGGGGAGGAATTGCGAGCGATGCAAGGCAAAGATTTTAGGTAAGGTTGGGAAGCAACATCGGTGATCCCTTGTCCAAGCATGCCCTCAGCCTATGCCCCTTGTGGACGGGTTTCCATCGAAGATCATCAGTAGAGTAGCTGCCCATAACAGGCCTCGCAGCCTGAAAGTGACCATGAGGTTGCCAGTAATCCGTCTGCGATCGAGTGGGTACGACTCCTCCGATAGGTCAGCTTCCAATGTCCCGCGATCACCAGCGCGAAATGCCGTTGGACATTTTATGAGGTTCGCTTCTCCCGAAAACCCGAGTTCCCGGATTTTACTGCATAAACTAAGTGGAGAACTTTTATTGTTTGGTGCAAGAGCAGAATTACCATGATATTTTGTGAATGTAATCGTCATCGGAGATAGTACAGCACCGGAATCGCCATACCAGCAGTTACTACACATAGGTTGGGCGGTCTGAGGAACAAATGGATGATCACCCCTGACATCCTTTCTTTTTCTACCTCACAGATGTTCTGCGGTGCTGCAAGTGACCCATAGTTGTTTCTGTTAGCTGGTCAGATGCTTGAAAGATCCGATATTCAATGGTAAAGTCTATTTAGATGACCCGGAGCATAACGCGTAGAGGTTCACCTGTAATAAACTGTTGTTGAGTGTCACGACCAAATACATGAGTACTGGTCTTTCTGAAGGCGATCAAAAACTCACAACTTGATTCATCTTATGAGAAACTTCAAAATTTCTAGATAGCAAAGCAAAACATCAAATCAACGTGTAGTCCAATTTAATGCCATTTCCTACGGGGAACCAGATTGTTTCACAGGTACTACGTACTACTGGAGATGCAAAATTTATGCAGTGAGCGGCCGCAACCTTGATGGCGAGATTCCGCCACCATCCAGAGAAAAGTAACCTTAAAGTATAATGAACACCCGGGCAGAATCTGTGCTTGATGGAAAGTGACAAATAAAAGTTGCCTGCTCTCTGAGTCAAGTTGATTCAAGAGCTACTGCACGCTTGATAATGTCCAACCCACATTGTCCTGACATCGAAAGCCAAATATCGTTGTACAGGAACTTGAACGACTGTGGTAGGCTGAAGTGGAAAACACAGTAAAATTGCACTGAAAAAACACTGTCTATAATCATGTTGGCATTTAGCTGCAAAAGGTACCTGCAAAGAAATTTCTGATTGCACTGGGACAAAACAAATAATGGTGAATCTATCGAGCACTAATTAAACAACCACAAAAAACCAGTGTTATTTTGATGATGTTCGGCAAGACCAGGTTGATGTCTGGAAATAAAAAGCAAACAAAAAAAGTACAATTAGGTTTCAACCAACCTAGGTTTTACACCGCCTTCCAAAGTTCCCTCGGGTAGCATGTGGCCTAGGTAAGCCTTAGGATCAGACTCCTCATTTTGCTTGCTCCGCCGGGATACCGGCGTTTACAACGCTCCCCCAACTTGGTTGCCTCTTCAGCGCATTAGATTACCGACGCTAAGTCAACGGTGAATGCGAGGAACAGCAATTTATTTCGCATCACACTGCAAGCAATTGCAAGGTATGATGTGTGTGGCTCATGGCTGAAGGTAGCTCACTGAAAAAAGCCTTCTGCATAAAAATAAAGAGATCACTGTCACATAGTTGATATTAGCTCTTTACATTCTGCGTGACGTTGTGGGCATGAATTTTTTTATTTTCATTTACTGATTGGAAGCCCACGCGAATCACGTTCGTCTCGTTTCGAGTCACTGCGATCGCATATTTGAGATTCCTTTGTAGTGGGTTTGAAGGAACTCCTAAATAAAGGTGACTTCCATTTTAAAGAGTGGAGTTCCAACGACCCCGGAGTCTCACAGATCAACAAGGAAGACTAACAAGCAAGAAAACCCGCTGACCGGAAATGTATATTTAACCAATTAAACTCTCTATCGGAGCACGGTGGGATGTTGAGACCGACAAGTTCATTTTCTGACTGGACAAGCTCAGCCAGCCAGTCACAATTAACGGCATCCCGTCATATATCCCCAGCTTTTGCGATCCATTTGGGTTCGTCTTCTTTTGGCTGCTTTCAGAAAATATGTTGTTACAAAGACCGTGCAGAAACAAAACTCGTTGGGCCCACCCCATGAACACCACATATAACTTTCCGCCAGGCCTCCGTCCAAGTGACACAAAACAGAAAGGAGATTTGAACGCGCTTTCAGATGCGTCGAATATGGGTTACGTTGCCCTATTGTATGGTCGGTGGAATGAAGGACAAGACAGTTGAAAAGCTAAGATATCGTCGGCGGAGGCTTTAGCAGCAGCTTTGCGGTCAGCATTGATCCCAAATCTAGATTTAAGCGCTGCGGATTGGGCTGAAAAGATGCTGCAAACCGTATAAATTTGTTCCAAATCCGTTGACTGGATCACAGTGCTTTGGCTGGATCAAATGATATGGCTTCAGTACATTCTCAAAATTAGTGGCTTTTCCACAATTTTATCGCAAACAGACTCGAAGTTCTACACAGCCAAACAAAGCTTGAAGAGTGAAGGCACATAAAATCAGCCAAAAATCCAGTTGCCTTGTGCTGCCTTATAATGATGAACCTACGGCTAATGGAATCCCAGACCGTATAAGAACCACTGGCAATTTAGCCACCTCGGCAAACAATCCTAGTTTGCGTTAATGATGACAGGTCTCGCCATGACATCTGCCTCTGCCATGACTATGTTCCTTATGTCTAAGCTCAACGGGGGCTCCTCGTGGACTCACTTGCTTTGGGCATTGGTTTGGGAGACCAGATTTAAAGAGCAGCTACTGATGACGAAGGGTTTCCGAGGATTTGTTAGAATGAAAATTGGTGTTGTGACTCCAGAAGAGCTGCGGTCCGCAAAGTGCGACCTCACCCGACTGCTACAATCCCAGTGCTTTGGTGTACATCTACGGGACTGCGACGGCGGAAGGTCAATGCCGATGGCTGTATGCTTAATGGTGCGTAACCTCAAACTCTTCGATGATGTATCACGAGTGTGTAGTAAACCGACGTATTCCGTATAAACCTTGACTTAAAACATCCCATCGTCCTACCTGCTAAAAACTAAGGAGTTTCTCTGCTTGTGCAAAATACGAAGGCAGTGGAGGGACCTAAGAGGGAAATCAGTTGTTAGTGCGAGTCGTTCAAGTGAGGGATTAAGAAATGCAGGCAGTTTTGGAGGCGCATGTCCACACTGTGGAGACAACTAATGGCCTCGCTTCCGAAATGCAGAATTACCCATGGCCAGTGCATATTCGGTAAAACCAGGAACGACCATTTGGGTCTAAATCTTGTGCGATATGAAAAATTAGAGGAAAATAGATAAGGATACTTGATGGCCTACGTAAATCTCGAGCCATGCACCTCAAAGTTCCAAACTCGTCCAGGACGGATTCGTTCTTTCAAGCGCAGCAGCGATTCACTAACAGGCGAGCAGAGCCGTCCAACATATACTCTGACAATGGCTTGAACTTTGCCGGACCCGATAGAAAACTTTTACATCAGAATCAAGGCTTATTAAAGAACATACCGAAACATAAGTCCGCGACGCCTAGCATTTAGCAACAGTTCGAACTGTATGCCTGTCATCGAGGTGCAGCCATTTGCAAGTACTGTGTCTAAATTGCGCCAACAAAAGGTCAAAGTAAAAATAAGCTCCGACTGAATCTCACCAAAGATTTCTGTGGCTTTTCTGTACCACCATGGTCCCCTCGTCAACACTCTAGCACTATCCCTCTGTGTTGCAGTTCGCAAACTGACGCCAAGTAGTAAGGATCTGCTGCAAAATCATGAGAAAAAAGTCCTTGATAGGTTCCCCCGTGCTCTTTGCCTGTATGAACTAGTATGCCACAGAATCAATAAGCAACCTCCTGCCTCAATTAATAGCACTTTTACCGGTCACATCTACACAAGAACAGACCCCACGACGTCTGCTGTTTCTTCTTCACTCCCCGACTCCCTCAGGGTTTAGTTCTCGGCTCATTCTTTTTTTTTAGATACCCGAGGCATCTTCCGGAGGCTGCTGACACAAACCTGACGACGCATACACAAGACAGGATGATATAAAAATGTTTTGAATCTGTATGTCCGTTTGTCTTAACGCAAATCTCGTATAAATTCTGTTTGCCCCTAAACGTTGTGAACACTTGTGCGTGATCCGTACGCGGCTCTGTATGATTGTAATACTGACAATCCCGACACTCGATCGGTAGGTTGACAAGACAGTCAGAAGCATCAGAAGGTTGAGTACATCTTAACAGGAATATGCGAATGGAGCGTGCGTGAGCAACGTGCGAATGGCGACCGCTGTGGGCGGTCAACGGCCGGTTATTCAGGATATCCGGATGAGCAAATATATGTCCCACTGCAATTCCAAACCACTATTTATGGATCAGGGAAACCTATCAAATCTTAAGCCTTTATCATTATAGACTTTTAGGCTTCTGATTATCCAGTAACTTGTACATCTCATGGGACCAGGAACAACCCGTGAATCTGGCTTTATCATCCAGCAGACTTTTTTGCATCTCCGATGGAGATTTCCATCTTTTACAGATAACACGTTCACTCGCCTTTAGAATATAGCACACAGCATCACCCGGTTAAAGTAAAGACAATGAAACCTTTTCATGGTGTCTAACCCTCCCATACCTTCTCGGCTGACTGATATAAGCATTTGCCACCTGGTTGCTACCAGCATTTGAGGTAACCCCTTACTTCTACACAATCTGTTCACCTAGAAAATATCCCACCAGCGTTTCTGGCGTCCCGCTAGGGATCATTTGATGGGCCACAAAAAATAGGCTGCTTCTAAGCCTCGTCCGTGTGTATTTATCCGGCAAAAATTTCTTACCCTCAGTAATATATCCTTGTGAGATATTGTACCTCAAGTTATTACTGATGTGAGGGCGAAGGCTATTTTTGGGTCTCTCCTGGATTCGCAAATGGATTCAAAGCCTGTCCTTTATTTGCTCTGTTTGCTTCCAAGTTATGCTGATAAATGGGCAGTCAGCACTCATCCTTGCTGGCCCAGGCATTTGTTTCATATTTACCTTTGAAACCAAAGGTTGAAAAACTTTAAATCACGGATTTGCAGGAGTTTTCATAGCAGTGCTGTCAGGCACATTAGGTGCAGCCTCGCTATGGGGATTCCAACACTCGATGCTTGTGGTTGGCCTTTGAGATTTCAGTCTCCGGTCTATTCCCGCTTCTGTCGTCCGGTGATCTCGCTTTCAGCAGTTTGCGCGCAAGCGAAAGATGAATTCACAGTCCTGTAACAACCTGCACTTAGCTCCCCAATAAGGAAAAATATCTCCAAAAATCGAGAACTTCAAGAATTTCAAGAAATAAGTCGGTTCTGCGCTGCATAATGCCGCGGTTTCTTTGGATTCTATGGTTGGCATTAAAATCTATGATGTTTAATGAATTGCGCTTTGCTGAGCAGAACATGAAAAAAAATTTCCGGGATCCTAACTATGATCAATTTCTTAGCTGAGCATCTCCACTCTCACATGTCTAAAGCTCTCAGTGGCAATCATTTTAAACGCATTTTGAGTGCTTCGGACATTGTCATTTCCGTAATTTCAGCTGCATCTCTGCGGCTCTTACATGTATTTCCCATTTTTAAAGTTATCAGGTTTGAGCATTCATTTTAAGGTAACCGTAAGGAAGACTTTAAATATTGTGTTTATAAGACAGTCTAAGGACTGCCTTCAGGTATCTCAGTGCAATTTGAAAGTGAATATCTGTGATTCCAGTTTATGCCGTGGCTTGATCAAATAAACAAAGCGTATTATATTTTCACTAAAGGTTCAAAGTAGTTTGCGTGGACAAACTTCCAGGCCTCACCAGCTACAGTCCAGGGAGTCCATTTAGAGACCCGAGAGTGCGTATCATGTGTACAGTAATTGTAATCTTTGGCCACCTGTCGTAGATCATCGCAGAGTTTAGGCCACCAGAATATTAATCGTGCCTAGGATTTCATTTTACTCGATACCAGGATGATGGGCTTGGAAATCTGCTGGGACAGCAGATCGTATTAAAAGAGGAACAATAATGCAATCGTTGGTACGCAACACCCGGCCAACAGCCAGAGAAATAACATCCCAGTGCTTATACAACTTAAGGAGAAATCGCTTGGCATCGGCCCGCCACACCTCACGAACACTAGACAGGGTGGCATGGTAATGGTTCCTGACTTCACGAGTTAAAGATATTCCATTAACAAGAAGAAGCTGCGTAAGTAAACAGGTTCCAGAAGAAAATGACTTACAGACGGCATATCAAGGCAGGTTATCTGCTTACGGAATCAACTCAGCTTTTCGATAATGAATGTCGTATGAAACTATGCACTAAGCAGCGTTTTCCATCGTAGAACTTCAGTTACACAGGATTTTGCCACAAAAGCGTGGTGATAGCATGGAAAAATTAGCACCCAGTGATCTCTTACGATAGTGAAATATGAATCAGATAACTGTTTGTGTAGTCGCGTAACCGTCAAATGTACGACTAGAATCTTTCGTTGGGTTCGAGGATATATCCGTTCCGTAGGAATAAGGCAATTACAAACAGCGGATACCGGATGGCTGCCTTGCTCTAATACTGCTTCGATGCCAGTTGAGGATGCATTGGTGATGACAGTTGACTCTAGTTTGGGCGAACAACCTTACAAAACAGCTTTTTCCGACGGAAATTCTGATAACAACAGAATGCAATTTCGTGTACAGAATACCAAAAGAATGACTTTTCCGACGAAAGAACAAAAAGAGGTTGCGCTATGGAAGAAAAACAAGGAATAAGTCGTGAACAGCAGGTAAATGCGAAATGATGTCATCCTGCTAAGTGGAACGACCATTCAAGTCAAAAACAATATTGCCCGTGGCTTTACGAAAAATCGCAAGGAATCACTAAGGCCGAAAGAGTTAGAAGTTGTGTTCAAGTAGTCCAAAGAGGATATTTATGGTAGTTAGCTCACTTGACTGGTCATTGAGAAATACTTGTTACAATACATCTCGAAGGTTTTGCCTAAAAAGTAATATATATTCATGGGACTTGTGAAGGACACTTCCGGATGAAGCGGTTCGTTTGAAAGTTTTATTCCCCGTAATCCGATAATCGCCACAGATTCTCGGGTTCTCCTATCTACTCTTTATCCACCAACTGATCTATTGTGTGTGCGGTCTTTTATAAAAACCAGTGGCCCTGAAAACTCCAGAGTGATCGGTTGCATCTTGATATCACTCGTCGCATTAGAATAGTCAAAGGTCAACTGTTGGAGTTGGGGATGATGAAATTTAATGAGAAATGGCAGGTTGATGTCAGGAGGTTTAATGTGGCTGAGATCAATGGTAGAAAACGAAGAGCCAGTGAGAAGAAGAAGGCACATCCATAAACAAAGAAGTTCATTTTCAGTAATACATTTCACAGAAATATCAACATTATTAATGCAGACATGAAGCGCAAGACATTAGAGAAATGATTTGGAAACCAATGAATAGACACCATCAGTGCCAATGATAAATGGATGGCGTACAAATTGACTGGTAAGATGAGTATGTGTTGCATGTGAAAAACGGAGCAAATGGAGACCAAAATTCGGGAGAAAAAGTTGGACCGAAACTAGAGCTGTTTGCAACGTAAGGCCGTGAGCTCTGAAAAACGGAATATGACCAAGAATTTTGAACTCCTAAAATAACACAAGAGAGTAAAATGTTGAGCTTTGCAGGATTTATAAGCATTCCATTTGTACTTAACGTTTCTGTTTGGGCTGTGATCAATGATTCACTTGAAGTTTCACTGTTTTTGTAATGTAACGCGACCGTTGCGATGACAATGTCAGCGAAACGACAGACTTTGGTTCCTCCTGAACAGCAGGACCGGCGTCCTAAAATCATATGCAAAAACATTTCCCCGACAGAAACGCGCAATTTGTGATAAGAATAGGCTGCTTCGGTAGTTCTGGTTCATTAACTACTGCAATTAGTTGATTCCGTAATAATATTTGTACCTAATTACCGCAGTAACAGCAATCCGCCTGAGCTTGCAGTTTTAGAATAAAATTACCAATTGACTGGTACCCCTGGTACGTCAAAGGTTAAAATGCGGCCTGCCCGGCAGATTCGAAGTTGACTGATTTATGACGCCAGAGAAGTTCCTGCGTGTACTCATACGCCATTTCGGTGGTCCCATTGGAGAACGACAAATTTCTAACCAAAAAATAATCATCTTTCTCGACGAGAGATGAAAAAATGAGCACTATTAGTTTTGGGATCAAGGCTGCTGCTCGTTAGACACCTGAACTTAACGCGTTCCATGTTAATCTCGATCTCACTCTGACGTCCCTGAATATTGAGGGTCTACTGTGTGCATCAATCCATTGACGATGTTAACAGCGACGCCAGTTGTGATATTCTCGGGTAACGGTAGATTGAGAGGTGGTAGCACTGACGCGAAAGAACTTCGACCTCAAGCTATTTAGAACAAAAAGGAAGAAGCCAGTGACCAACAAAAACGGGACTGCTTTACCCACAAGCCTACGTACATTGGGCCACAGACCTAGCCAGTAAAAACAATTGCAGAACGACCCGAAACAGTCCCAGAACATACCCCAAAGCGACTCCGAATGAAACAAGAATTACACTGTTTTGGGTCCTTTTTCGGATGACCTTCACAATTGGACCTCATTAAACCTTGTATTAAGACTCGATATAACATTGTAAGCCTCAAGGAGTATTTCTATAAACTTTTGGAATTTTCGTGAATGGAAATCATCAGCTGTAGCCTATTAATTTAATTATTTATCCCTGTAACCTAAAATTATCAACTGCTTAGCTCGGACATGAAATCAATGATATACTTTATGTTTCAAACTTGGGGGAAAATCAGGAATGTCAGTTTACGACTTTATCAGTAAATTT
>LUCM01000045.1:13607-119891 GCA_008360955.1 Fasciolopsis buskii
TTTAAAGATAATAACGCCTGGAACAGACGTGATAAAAGAAGGTTCATCGAGTATTCTTGATCAGACCTTCCCTAGCCCCTTGAGGAATCCAGAGTTGCGGTCCCGCAGACTATTCTGCAAGTCCGCAACGACTGTCTACCGACGGAAAGACGTCTAACCTAGATAAGAAGATTAAAGAGGCTAAGTGGGGGCTGTAAATAGAGCGGTAGTACGTTTGAACCATTTAGCAACATTGATCAATCATAGAAATTAAGGGCTATCTCATTTTTGGAGACAAGAATAGGCAGATTGACGTAATCTGCAGACAAACAGAAAAAATATGACAAGTATTTTTTGTCGTTTTGTTTCAAGGTGTTTCTTGGAGTTGAACAGTTTTACATCCGCGCATAGTTAAACTAACTGATAACATATGGAGTCACAAAGTTTTATATTGCATCCGTCGTAACCGTCTTTGTAATGCTTGCTTCGTACCATGCGATTTACAAGGTCGCAAAACAATCAGAAAGTCAGTGGAACGGATCAAATGCTACATTTGACTATTGAAATCTACTTCTTAGTCCCAACTGATTGATAATACCCGAGTTTGCAAGTACAATTTTGGATCGTCAAAGTAAAGTAGGAGCAGAAATTCTGAGTTTTAGTTTCAAAAATCAAGTTTGGGCAAGTGAACCAACAGGTCAAACCTTAGAACTACTTGACTGCGTTTTCAAAGAGCAGAAAGAGGCGGACCAAGTGAATATAATAGATGTCGTTGTTGCGTGCCGAGTCAATAAGTGAGAGATCACGAGTAGCTTTATTTGTAAGTAATTTGCTCAAACCGGTTCTTATTAGCTAGTGCAAATCGTGACGGACCAATGTTTTGTGAAAGAATGTGGGCTAATGCAATGCACACGATAAGTGCTAAAGCATCTCTGTGCCGCGAGGTGAGCGAAGAGGAAAGTCAACCTAGTTTTGGTTGTCGTTCCTATTAAAGCTTCTTTTGTCTGGAGAAGGTGAAAATCCACACAGTAATCCATTTGGAAGAATTTTGTTTTATGATGGAGGTAACCTAAACTACTGTGAATGATAGTTTGGAAATTCTTTCCATTTAGTGACAGTCTGCCCGCACTGAATACAATCTGATTTTGTTAAACCGTTTATTTTTGTGACAATAAAGTAACCCGTAGATTTATCGTTCACGTTGAAACATTTGAAATGTGCGTTAAGTAAACTTGATATGGTCGCTGGTGACCTCCATTTAGAAACACAAAATATAATATCTATGGTCTATTTAGTCTCGCCATTTGTTTGTTTTTCCAGGTAGCTTTCTTGGAACGCCCCTTTCTAATACACCTGGCAAGAAAAGCCAAATAGATTTCGTTTACTAGTCAAAATCAAACTGGTTTACCTGGTCTTCTGCTACCAGCACCCTATCAGCACAAACGCCTCCAAAAATCCCCGAAACAGTCCCCAAATGGACACCACAAAGACCCCAAAACCGACCCCAAAACAATCACCTTGCAAAAACCAGCGGTTGTTCTGGGAGAAGAAACGTCGGTGAACACCCCGGTATGCATTTTGCAAAGATATCCACAAAGTATGCCAATTAAACTTACTAGGATTCTAATATGAATGCCCGCACAAAGAAATCCAGCAACGTGCAACCTAAATCCGAATGCAAATTAAGGACGTACGTATTTTCCCTTGATCGAGTCGTATATTTAGTGCATTGTGGCATATGTGTTTGCATTATTTTAACAAGGTTGAATACGCAAGCTTCAATATTCTCGTTGAGGAAAAAGAAGCGTTTTTGTCAAAATATTGCAGATTATTGACACACTGCGATGGACACATCTACTACCGGTCTTGAATAGGTTTGCTTTATTTCCAAGCAGCAATTCATCATCTTAGCACCAAAATTTACGCAGTCTGAATGTGTGGTGTGAATCCAATTATTATTATCACATTATATTATTATATTATAATTCATTAGCATGAAGTGTTTTTGAAAATAAAAACAGTTATCAAAAAACTAGATCTTATACCTGAGAAAGTGAGTTTGCCACGATAAATAACCGCATTGTATGTAAGAAACCGCTCAAGCAATGGATGCATCAGTTCACTCTGTAGTACATCAGTGAGGGTGAAACTGGGAAATTTCTGACTGGAAAAATAAGGAATGCAAAATGTCCTTAGCAGTTTAACTATATCCAAATCAAATTCGATGAAAAGGAAAATTCAGCCGAATGTCCCTCATTCATCTTTCGACAGACTTGTTTAGTTAAATCGCAACACGGTTGGTGCCTTTGATCAAACTGGTAGTGCGATGAAGTTTGGCTGAAAAACAAATGTTCAAAAACATTAGAAGGAGTCGAATTTACACTTCAAGTTCCCGCAATAAACGAATGTTTCACACTATTGCGCCACAAATTTTTTCCACTAGTGTAATCAGTGCTCTCCAAGTTCAGGGGCTGTAGGTCGGATGGCAGATGCTTTCAGTTCAACCAAAGTCCAACTGCACACCCTTGCTTACCCATACGATGAGATGAAGCAGCCAAATTCATCACATTAATGGATATCCTTGACCGCCTGGGTTGTCAAAAAATGGGCCAACGGCTGCAGCAGGATTTTTACAAGATGTAAATCATAAATGACTGGCTTCGTCGAGCTAAAAATAAACCATTTGGAGCGAAAAAGTAACCCTAGTTGGTAGTGTTTGCATACTGATCTCGTTGACTGAAACCTGCGACCACTTAGTGGGAAATATTTTTGTAGACCAAAGCCGTTGATTCCAGCAGATTACCTGGATAGCACTAAGGTACTTTTGTTCGTAATTCCCAAATGAACTGTCAAACAGATAGATTCAGCTTTGGTATCAAGAAGTGGAATTTCGACCGCTTGGCTGCTCAAAAATTCACAAGGGGAAAAAGCAGTTTCTCGTGTACTTCAACGAATCGAAAAGAGACGCAAAGTTTGTGATCAAACAATACGTGACGTTTCGAAATAAATTAGAAAGTTTTGCAGGTTTCCTGTCAAAATATATCCCCTTATGATCCGCTAATCAAATTTTGTATAACTCCCCGTTTTTTAAGCACTGAAATGAATATTTAACGGTTCCAAACTGCAAATCCAAGGTAAAGAAAAAATAAGCACTCCACTGGCCACAAAACCAGTTGTAATAATCCCCAAAAGGACTGAGAATTTGCAAAGGACATAATTCAAGATTACGCTATACCTCCCATAAACAGAAATCACAAAACGAACAAGAACTGAAGTGCGAGCGAGAACAGGAAGTGTACTCAACAGAATCTTGGTATTACAGCAATGGTTTTTACAGTCAGCAATCATGTTTATAGTTTATTTCCATTCACCAGAAAAAGGCAGGATATATTGGAGTACTCTATTGAATTTTATAGAGTCTTCGTTTTAGTCTGAACAAGCGAGAAGAACAATTTACGATGAGGGGAAAAAAGCTAATGAATAACACTCCTGTAAATTTTGACTAAACTCACTTTCTCAGGGGATGTCGAGTGTAAATTTGCGGCTAATGCGAAGCCAGAAAAGTCCATTACCTATGGAGCGACTGTCGAAAACAAAACTTGAAAAGGGGTGTCTAACTTGGTGAATCAAAGTCAATTCAACTTGTGTGTTTACACCACTAAAATGGAATTTCTTAAAAATAATCCGAGTGAGCAATCTATCAAAATGATCAACTTGATTTTTTGCAACAGTACTAGCTGACAAGAGAAGTGCATTAGTACCCTAAAAACGGTATCACAAGGTTTCACAGTATTTGCATTTAAACTGGCCTGTCAAGCTACAGAAACTCTGTCACTTGCTTTACTACACATTGCCGTCGAGATGGGCTTTCTTTGGCTTGCTCAGCTCCGGTTATTGTCCTGTTTAGTTCACCTGAATATTTTCTCGTGAAAACAACTCGAAGTGCTACTACTGGTTCTGAAACGGACCGACATACACGAAGTTAAAAGTCTGGATTTTAATTCATTAAGTATCAACTGCAGTGCAACGATTTACGCGCTTTTGCAAATTAAAGTGCAATTGCAGTCAAAATAATTGACGACTGCAGGGTGTACAGTAGAAAGTTACGAAACACTCCGTGATAGAGTGAACTTATGCGTCAGTGATCCCAAGATACTGAGAGTTATCTAGTTCAGTCTAACTTCTATGCATCTGAATGACGATTACGAGGTTCGGAAGGCAGTAATCGGTTTCTGTAAAGTTTGCTAATTATCAAAAGATGCAGAACAGTGTCAACAAATATTTAAATGCCTCACTTCTGACTAATATTTCTTTTTTTCACCTTTTGCGGCGCCTGAAGTTTGCTTCTGACAAGACAGTGCCGGAACTATTACTAATATGATAAACCAATCACAGATGTAATTTTATAAGGCTCAAAATCAAACCGATCTCAGGTAGTCTTTTCTCGAGGTAAATTGATGTGGCATAGCCTGGCGAAGACCACGTTATTTGCAACTGAAGTCTGATTCAGGTGTGCTCAGTATACATTGATTCCATGTATTCAGTTTCCTTGTGGTTAGGCCCTAAGGAACCCCAATTTCTTTTGACTTCATGCTTTCGTAGTACGAACTACGGGGCTTTGTCTGACAGAATCTTACATCCTACCGGAGCTATCGGGATTCGAAACCATCCCTAATACAAATGATATGAAACCCTACCAATCTGTATGTCTGTCATACAGTGCACTAGTCTCCATATGGTGCTTGAAGATTTTCCTGGGGTTCCGGGGATCAACAGATTCAGAAAGGTGCCCAAAACAGCATCGCGTACAACAGGTTCCACTGTCGGTCAGTATCTGACACTTTGTAATTACATGCTTTCAGTAAGCGGCATGTAGCAGTTAAGAATTTCTGGCGTGAAATAACATTTGGAGGAGTGAGTAAACGAGATTTGAGTTTTGGTGAAACAACGTTTTCAAAAACTGCCAGTCGATTCCAGCTTTTCGCTGATAAAGCGGCTAGATTTTCCGGTTCTTCGCTCAGGAAATCTGAACGTTACGAAAGTTTGACATCTTATATCAGAGGGAACTGGTTGTGCAATTGGTCGAAATTCCAATCACAATGGAGTTCCCTGGTCAAACATCTCTATGAATGTCTCCAGGAAAACCCACCGGCCCATGTGGCCTGCTGCGCTGTGCCACCCAAGTGGATCACAAAGTTTTGACAATGCCAACGTTCCTCTGTTAACATCACAAGTGATATGCTTACCGAGGGGATCTTTACAGTTACCTTCTATTGAAAATGTTCCTTTTTTGGTGCCCATCTCGGGTTTTAAGAGATATCACATAAATCTGTTGATATTAGACGTTGATCTTTAAGGGTTTGTTCCATTACTCCTGCACCTTACATTAGCCGTTGAATAATTTGTCTGCCTACTCATGAGTAGTGTCCTACCGTCGCACAACTTCACGGTTAGGTCGAAGCGACACATTGGCTGGCCTGTGATTTCGCGTCTGTTCTTTTCGAATAATCCAGGAAATGGAAAGGCTCTTTAGCGGGAGTTATACATCTGACTCCTGCCGAGTGGTGGTTCCGTGTTGATAATTCAAACTTCACCCACCAAGAAGGAAAAGCAACTGTGATCTGAACTTGTTCAACTTACCTATCCGTTTCCCAGCTAGTGCGGATTGAGAGATCCCTAGTTGAAGTACATTCTAGCGCGCGGTTATCTGTGTGTAGAAAATTCGCCATCCAGTGTTTTTGTTAGTTTTGCGAACAACTGCACAGTGCAACACTGGATATCAATGCCCACTGATTCGAGAGTTTGGCAATATTGGATTTCACTGAATAACAACACTGAAGATGGCTTAGAAATACATAACGTAATCACCTTTGCGGTTAAACGGTCTCAGTCATGGAATGTCGCACACATATTTGGCGCCGTTCATGTTTCCGTTTGCATCTGTTGAATAATATTACTGGAATTTAATTCACTGGGTTTTATTCGTCCGGTCCAGTATGATTATCCTTAATATCAGTAATATGGCTGCAACAGCAAAAATAGTAACCACAAAGAAAACCTGATATAATCTGGACTACATTTAGTCCCTGGTCTTCGCCTTCACCCTAAAGCAGCTAGTCCAAGCTAGCAGAATCAGTCAGTTCTAAATTTCAGTCATCGGATAATTCTCTGAGTCTACCTCGGTTTTAGCCCACGTAGGTGTCGACAATCAACTTCCGCAGCCGACTAAACTTTACGGCATGCTCAAAATAAAACATTTCACGCCGAAAATGTTTGCTTGGTTTCACCGGAAATGTAAAAAAGCATACCTAAATGTCGTTCATTTTTTGCACCCAATTCAGATGGGATCTTTGACTTTCCTTATTCGTGGATCGTCATAGTTTTTGAGAAATATGAAAACCGGTTTCCCAAACTCAGCTACTGAAATTCGGATTAAAGTGGAAAGCTCTCTTTCTTAGATGAAGTGGTAAGCAAAATAAGAACTGGAAATTCTTAGTAAAGTTTATTTGTGGTTATGTTGGATAAAATCGTTCCACAATAATTGCAACGAAAATCTAACCTTGTCTCTTGAAAATCCCAATGGTTCTCAATAAACTGATTAAAAATTTCTACTTGATATGCACTACGAATTTGACTGAGTCAAGTGTGTGTCCGTGTGTGCGTGAGTGTGTGTGCGAACTTCATGCACAAACACACTTCAGTAAATTTTCTAATCAAAACAAACAGATATCCGGTTCAGGTCACATTTGTGCGCGAGTTATTAAGGATTCCATTTTACCGGCACCAACACGTCTGGAATGTAAATCCGTCTGGACGGTTGGTTGCGTTACCGGGGTCACACTAATAAAATCATCGAAGCAAAGGAATAACACGAACATTTAGTCTGCGAACAACAAACCATCGTCAAAATTTCCACTTTTAATCACCCAAAGCAAAACACCGAACAAGATATCAGTAGTTTCTGGATAAATTTATGCGGTGTTGACAAGCAACTTGCGGATTCTACCTCGGCTAGAGTTTAACCAGACTGACTGATTGTTTTGGGGGCTTTTGAAATGAAACTTGAAAAAGTGTCTACCGATTTTCACCGGCTCAGATGGCTTAAATACCGACAAGAAGAACTAGACCAAATTAGGTGCATTACTGTACACTATTCAGAATCCAACTTCGGCTCCGTTGGCAGCTCTTTCACCAGTTTTCGATTAGCAAACATATCGTTCAATCACCAGTTACCTTACCAAGTGTTCAATGAAATTAAATTAGTGGTGAGTTGAGCGATGATACCACGTGGTGAATCATTTCAGCAAAACATTCACTATCCCACTACCAACGCATACCAAGGAGCCAAGCTCTGTAGATTATGTGCAAAGCCTTCATCATACTTAGGCTACCTGCAGAAAAGTCACCCATCAGTAGGGGTCGATTGCTGTACGCTAGATGCTCGTGGCCGTGCAAATCAGTGAAGGATAGGCGCAATATCTTGTGGTGAAGTTCAGCAAACCTTTGAGAGCCTGCCTGCTAGCGTAATGGCTAAGACGTTTGACTCACAACCGTTCTCGTCAAAGTTCGTCGTTGATGATTCCTAACAAGGATAAAACAGCTGTGCAGTGCTTCTTTGGTTTCAAAATGGTAAGCTGAAGGATGGTACCACGTAGTGAATTATTTCAAGAAAACTAAAAGATGTGAAGCCACCTCATAACCTTTCAGCGCACGCAGCACTCGAATTCTCGAAGCGCTTGAACATTTCATTTCAGTTCGTTCATTTCAACAGGAGAAGCTCGCGAAGAAGTGCTGAATTTTGTTTTACTCTCCCACATTAACTTTTTATAGTCTCCATTGGACTATTTGATGAAAAGGCGTAGTCTGGACAACAAACTATACACTGGTACAATTAGTCGACCAATATCATTACAAAGTTTCTCTCCTTCTCGCAGCTCGCTTCATTTCTTCTTCGTTCGATATAACATTTCGTAACGTGGACTTCTTATTCAACCAGCACAGTATTTTAGTTGCTTAAATAATATAGTTTATTATTTTTTGGACAAAATGTCAACAAAATAGCGCTACCTAAAGTAAAGTCAATAACTACTTGAAACAAAAATAAAAAAATTTTCAGAGACTCAAAGTTAGACTCTATAAGCTTCCCCTTCGATTCATAAATTATTGTGAGTAGTGCGTTTCCACGCAAATCACTCACTAATCAACCAAGATCATACTTCTTTATTAATTCGGGAAATTCCCTTGGGTAACTACAACCAGTTCAGCCGGTCATTCTATCCAGATCATGAAAGAAACGACAAAACTCAAGGTTTTTGGACCCGTTACATTGCCTTGCACTACAGTTTAACTGGGTTGTTAAACATCCTTCGGGCTAGTCCCTTTTTCGTGTCCCGAGAACTTGAACTCTCAAATAGGCCTTCAGCTCTAAGCATCTGAACCAGATAGACATAATTGCGAGGTTTTAACTTGGTTAAAACGTTGAAGTGATGGAGATTGGTTCAAGTTATAATTCGTTGTGGGATTGACTCTTTCCTTTTGTGCCTAAAGGATCCACAATGGACAAAACGTTGACGGCCCTTTACCTAGCCCTTGAATGACTGAGGAAATTCGGGCAGATTTTAGTTTCTCTGAGTAATCACGACAAGCCACAGCCATTCCCATCTGACCAAAAGGCCTACCAATTATCTAATCCTGAAATGTGTGTCATTGTGATAAAATGAAGGCGTACCTTCAAAGCCTGATTATTCGGGAAGGAGAAATCAAAAATCAGAGCTAACGTTCGTGAAAAAGGGTTCTAACAAATGGTTAAAACAGGTAGGTAGGACGCTACTTGACAAGGCACATCAAAAATCGATCGACAGATTAGGAACATACAGCCACCAGACAAATAGGAACACAAACTCCACCAGTTTGAATCTGCTGAGGTTCACAAGCCACAAGGTCAGTCTCCTATTAATTTAACCATAGGTTAAATTTTAAAATTTTACATGGCTTCACGTAGCTGTACTTGTATAACACTTTTATACCCGTAAAAGACAAGTAAAAAATGAAAGCGATTTTTGATCTATTCTAAGTGGAGAGCTTTTTGGTGGTCCTGCGGTAGATACTTAACAAATGTCTCCAACTATAAACTGCCAGACCACTGACATTTTCGAACATGATTGGCTGAGTATGCTAATCTCAATCACGAAATGGTGCAGTCAGTGTACGAAACGTCGCCTGTGGATGGACGTTGATTACCGTTAATCTCTAAGCTGCAAAATATCATCCCCAAAGTTTACTGACTGAAGAACAATAGTTTTGGTTGCTTACACTTCGCTTTGAGGGCACACTTGAGGATAAACGCAGAATGTGATTTCGACTCTACTGACCTTTGTGAAAGGCGGCTTTGGAGAGACACAAGTTGTTCCCAAGGGATGGTGCTATAGTTGATGAAGATGCCTCATTCTACATATAGAGGTTACGAATCCGGTATTGGGTGCCACTATTCAGAACAATTTATTTCAGCATATGAAACTTAATAGACTACGCTAGTTGGGTCACGTGTTGCGTATGACGAACACTCGTCTACCATACCGTGTCCTATTTTGTGTTCCTCCTAAGGAATGGAAGAAGCCATGTGGAGGCCAACAGATGACGTGGCAACGTGGGATGAGAAAATGTACAGCGAAGTTAGGTAAAGTAGATGTCTTACGCCTTCGTGGTTGGGGTCCGAAAGACTTGTCGACTTGCTGGCTGGAGACACTGAATGATGTGGCAGTGAACCGTGAACAGTGGCGATCATGCTGTCATTTTCTATCGAATCAGAATGATTGAAAACACGTGCATTTGTACAGTTAGACTGTGTTTCGTGTGTTGACTGCAGCAGCATCTTATCTTTTCCCGCCTGTGTAGGTCCACTCCCTATTTGCCTTGGATATTCACTCTTTTTATATAAACGTGTAACTCTGGGGAAAGGCAGCGGTCAGTGAGGCTTGCCTTGCTGTTTAACGCTGAACGATGATGATGACGATTCTACATCGTTATCCAAGGAAGTTTTGTCTGCGAAATGGATATTTTTAATCAGCTGAGACAAATCTTCACTAATGAACTGAACTAAACAGTGTGAATTAGGTTCTTGGCAAAGTGTTGGGTTGAATCTCAGCAAGGTACAATTAAAAATTTGGCCATTGCAATCATGGTGTTCCTACCTTTGGAAACTTCCTTCATACCAATCTGTTGATTTATTGCATTTCATCCGTATTTCCACTTATTGTCAATCGCTTCATTTTCTCGTAGACTTTTGCAATTTGGCCAAGTTACCCGGATCAGGTGATTGTAAAGCTGATGGTTGACGGAACCGATTCATAGGTTTCTGGATTGACAGCTTGAATATCCCAGACTTGTCTGATTGCCAACCTTGCAGCATCACTATCGTGAGTGAAAGTGCAGCTCAATGGACTGAGGACCTTGGACAAGCACTTCATGGATGACAAAAGCTCCATCTATGGTCATCGCTAAGACCAAGAGGAATGTCGTCCCATGTTCGTCGAGTAAATGTTCTTTGGAAATTAACAAATGTCCACTGCAAGCACTTGGTGGTAGGGCTGTCGACCGATTCGTTGATGCTTCATATGCTTCCTAGATGACTGATGAAGTCTTCAGGCTTAGTGACCAGCTTACACTCAGGGGGCTAAAACATGAATTGGCAGTCTGCATGACCAAACCATAGTTACAGAGAAGAAATATCAGTCCATTGCCCATCATATTGCATGGAGGAGTTGAAAAGTGTGCTTGTCAGAACATTGCGACTTCGATGAATGCTCCCTAGAATAAACTCACTAAGAGTCATGACAATAAAGTACTACAAGCGGGTCATATTAATTGCACAGTGCCCACACAACTAGAGGGATGGACCGTTAGGTGAAGTAAAAATTTTTTTGTGTACAGTGATTTATGTTAGCGTCCGAATTGTTTGGTTCTCCCGAAATTAAACAACCCGGTTCATGCGCTATCACAATGGTCCATTTGTAAAATAACTGTGCTGAAATTGCAAGAGCTACCCGGTTCGAATGTAACAATGCAGTCAGTTCCAACGAGATTGCATTTAAGTGTAAAAGTACGAACAACGACGCAGATATTCAAACGGCACAATTTCAGTTGCATCTTACTGAGTTTGATGATGCATTTTAGCCCTGAAGTCAGTGGTTAAATGCGTTTGTCTGTGCGCTGTTAGGCGAAAGCGGTTGAAATTGGAACAAAGTCTTCGTACAGCGCAAATGAATCTGTTCACTGAGTAATCAGAGGTTGCGCTTAAATAGAGCACAAAGCAAATAACGTGAAAATGAATGAAATATTGTGTGGTTGAAATTCACCAAACTAAACTTGTCCTGGGACCAGTACAGGGGTAAAATGGATTACGCACCACAGCCTCAAGTGGAATCAGATCACCCCAGCTTGAAATATAGAACAAACATTGATGTTCATGTACCCAAATGGATATTTGAATTCTGAACCGCAGGGACATCGTGACACAATCGACTGAGCCACGTGACGTAGTTTCAGCGCCCAAGCGCGAGTAACCGGTCAAGAGTATTTTTGAACTGGTATATCAGAAATGCTTTTTGCAACAAAGCTTTGAGTGGACGGAGATTTAATGTATGACCTTGAAAATACATACGGAGCTGAAATGTGGAATTGATATTTGTTCAGACCAAACCAACTTGGCTTGTTGGGGTGTAATTTCAGGGATAAATTTCACTTTACCTGCTGTGCAATTTACAGTGAGTGACTTAAAACTACGAGCGGTCATCAGATCTCGCAGTTTTCCCCACAATTGCGTAGTGGCTAATTCGACTGTTACAAAATGGATCTTCAGGTGGCATCAACAGTCACCTCGCAATCTAGAATCCATGAAAGTAACTCGAAACTTCATTCGTGTCAGGGATCATGAACATTGCATAGCCTTAGGTGAATTTTCCAATACCAGCCACATTGATGTTGCCGTTGTGGGGTTCTCATTAGGGTGCTACACCTCAGAAACAATAGTGAAACGAACGGGTGCCGGTCTCTTTGAATTTACAAAACCTCTGAAGCAAAATGAATTCAGCTGCGTGTGGTCGACCAGACAACAACACCAAGTTAACAAAAGGCAGCATATGTTTATTCATTCGCAATGAAAAGGTGGAAGAACGTTCATTCAGGTTGTGCATGACCAAAATGGCTATGACGATTATTCCTTGTGAACCGTTCAATTCTGTCGTTCCAGTTTTAACAAGGAAAACATATTAGGCAGAATATATATGTATATCTTTTTAAACGTGCGGCATCTTTTCTGGCCAGATGGTTCAAATTTCGCTCGGATGTAAATGACGATATAAAAATTCTGGACGAATTTAAGTCTAAAATTGATTCGCATACTTTTGTCCGGAATTCGAGAAAAACAGCACGTGGCTGCATCATGGGATCTCCTCACTAGTCCGCATACCTCAACATCCCTTATTTGCTTAGTTTGGAAATCCGAAGTGAACAATAAAGTAGGTTATAAGTTAGGACAAACCTTACGAGGCAAACCTAGGCATTTTAATTCAATAAGGGAAAAATATATAAAGAAAACTAGCTGGTGCCGTTTCGCAACGAAAGGTTTGGGAAAACTGAGCGAATCATCAAAACCAGGCAATTGGATGACCATTTAGGTTCACAAAATTTGGCGATTATCAAGTCCACGGGAATCGGAACCGCGTCAATATGGCAGACTCGTACAAGTAATTGCCTAGCCTCTATGAGTTACGTTCAATGATGTTCAGTGAAAGTCCACACCTTCGGACATATACCAAATTTCGTTTGAACAGTCCTGCATCAAATGGGTAGGTTTCTAATATAGTAAAAGACTTGGATTCCAATGAATGGAAAGCTTTTTGCAGTAGTTTGGGAAACGCAGTGTATGGAAGACAAGGGGTCATCCCAAAATAACGGACAATATCCGACACCCGTTAATTATTCTGCCCCTAACAACAAAATATCCATGTAGGTTACGAGAAATTCAGTTAGGACCGGTATTTCAAGACTGGATATCACTTTAACTAAATTTCAGTGAAAAAGCAAAGCCCTAGCTAAGCATTCGCTTGGAGATTGCTCCCGGTTAACTCTAGTTCAGGCATACAAGATTCCTAACAAGGATGAAACGTTGAGTCGTTTCAAGAAACCACATATTTTGCCACTACCAGCCCAGATCCAGTAGTCTAGCCGTGTATGTCACGTCAAGATTTTACCGTATTTAGGCCACCTACAGGGGATTCATTTGTCGGTGAGAGTCACTTTCGATGGGCCTTCAGTTCGTGGCCTTATCAATAATTAACATACGGGTATTACATCATAATGCTGTGATATTCAGCGGACATTCGACAGCCTTCCCGGTAAGCTAATGACTAAGCCGTTCGTCCCGGGTTCATGTCCCAGTTGGGGGGGGGGGCAGTGGATACAAGCGTCTGAGGATGAAAGAGATATACTGTGCCTCAATTGGTTCCTAATAGTCAGTTGTGTGCTAATTCCGCACGATGAATAATTTCTCGAAACAACATTCCGTTGAACATAGTAACACACCTGAACAATTCCACCGAACATGAAATGTGACACCATACTCTAATACGTTTATGCTTATATTCCACGTTCATACCCAAAGAAATGTCTCCTATCCCAACGGGTCAACTTCAGATAGTGGCCACGCTTTAGTTCATGTCTATGTGCCACAACACGCGTCTGCGTTGCACGTGTTTGCCGCGCGCATAAGAATTCCCTGTCACATCTGTCGGAGTGCACCGATAATCAGCTCCAAGCGAAAATGGTCAAATTCAGTCCAAGAGTAGTCATAGTTATAGGAAGAAATAGGCCACGAATATTCCTCGAGATACTGTGAGCTATACAGGGTTTGGGCACACCAATAAAATTGGAGAAGCTAAATTGAGAGTTCCGTTTCCCGCCACCCCGTCTTTCGCAACTGATATGCGGTTCGTTTGTCATATCGTACCTTGCGTCTGACCATTTGGCCCGCTTGTGAATACGGGACTTGAAAATGGATGGATTCGTGCACGAGATCAGTGACTTATCTTAGTAGTACTCGTCCAGATTCCGGTGAAAAAATGCAACCTGTAGGTTGTGGCTCGTAATAAGTGCAGATTGACGACGTTCTAAGTGACAGGAACCATAGGTGTTCCGACGAATCTGCACCGGAAGACGTTGTGGGCACGTTGAAAAAAGGTGCGCCATGTGTTGTTTAGTTCGTGCAAATTTTGGAAATTTTGTTCTATAGTATTGTCGGTAAGGAATGCAACTTTTCGACCAATAAGTTAATTAGGCTGGGTGGCACAGCCGTGAAAACAGTGATCTGGTTAACGGTAGGCTTACGACATTCCATTACTAGCTGTGACAATTAATTAGGCCAGTCCGGGTGACCAACAGTAAACGAACAGGTTCACCCTAAAATAAATATCGTGTGGCTACATCAGTTACCGGCCACACAGATGAACCGACCTTGCCAACCGTCTAAGGGCACCACAATCTTGAGCATGCCAATGTGAGCGAAATTGCGCGCATTGCCGAGACAGGTGCGATTGGGTTTAAACAACTCACTGTAGTCTATCTGACTGTCAACAAGATGATTTCTCGCTGTTCTAACCACAAATTTCAAAGATCTAATTAACTATTACCTCACATCATTTGTTCTACCACTTATCGTGCTGGTATGACAGCAATGCCCTTATGATTCTCCCATTCGGCAGGAATTATTCATGCAGGAATTAATGCACTGGCAGGAGTAATCCACCTAACTTGCCATGAAAATGAGTATCGTTCATCTGATGAATTTGCTTTCCCAAGCTCAAGTCCCCTTGAGTATGAATATCCCAGTTGTTGCACAAGAACCGCATCTTTGAAAATAAAACAGACTAGCGTATGGTGCCAGGGGAATCCCTTTTTAAATTAATCTCTCCCAAACACAGTATAACTCATCACATCCCAACTAAAAACTAGCAGCGTTTGACTAATGGGGCATTTGCTTTTTTGTCAAAACAGAGGGAACGCATACATTAGGAGATGCAAACATTTCGTTGACAGGCATTACGCCGGTAAAAAAACTCTCTCGATGAAGAATATTTTTCCATTCTTGTCGGTATTGTCAGTTCAATCCATCCCAACCACCGTGTTTCCTGCAAACAGAAAAAAGCAACCGTTTACCTTGTTTACATATTTTAACAACCACACGTCGAGAGGGAAGGCTGCAACGTAACACGTCCATCCGTCATTTTCGCACCAGTCACATGCACGCGGAGATTAGTTCGGACTTCTTCGAACGGACTGCTTAAAATCCGTATCCGTGATCATATACAAAACAAAGAGCTGTCCATAAAAAGAATGTCATCAGTCAAATGTTATCGGGAAAATTTCATCGTACAGCGTCACAAGCAAAGACAAGTACGCCAACAACCAACCTTGGTCGAAAAGAAGCAGGTTTTATTTCCTTCTTATTTAAAGATATTCACTCATTTTAACAAACTGATGGAAATTTGAACTCGGCCATTAGACATAAGCTCCCAGTAGTGCACCTGTATCAATCGAAAGTTTGAACACTCCGAATGGCTGAAACTGTCTTGCTGATCCAGAAGCCTCATGCGTCTTCTATCGGTTCGCTTGGAATTGCGGCAAAGCATAAACTGACCAAATCAATGGCTGTTTGGCTCATGAAGTGCCCGACCACATACCAGAATACTTGTGAAAGTCGATGACACAATCGTCTCTGACCCCACACTCGGCAATAAAATCTCTGGCTCTCCTGTCAGAAAAGATCTGGTCACATCTGATTTAACGGTGACTAAACTCAACCTTTCAAAGCACCAGTGTGCAACACACCCCAAATCTCTGGTGTTAAGTGAAGCCGTGTTTATAAGTGCGCATCATTCAGCGCTTTGCGTACAGAAGAAAGGCTGACTCCGAGCGTTGGTCTCCCTTGGGATTAGCCCTCACGACCTTCACTCGCCTGTCACTCGGGTTCATTGATACCTGTTTACAGAACTCTCCATCAAGTTTAATCTTCTCCGATCATCAGAATTTATCTATAAATAAGTCATATTTTATACTCACGATCGAAAATAGTAGCCGAAACGTTTACACCTCATAACGCATGCCTTCTCTGTCCTGACGAAACGAATAATATAATTTAATAATCTAATAATTGATTGTAGCTTCGAAAAAGAATCAACATACGGAAGCCTCCAGAATCTCGCTTTGAAATCAACCAATATTGAGAGTTAATAGGCTCATCGAAGTATTCTTGTGTTCAATGACCTGTTCATTGATTCGGTGATGCGGTGCGAAATTGTAGATGGAGAATTTGTGACCGAATACACACAAAGGCATGGATGGGTTACCTCACGCCAGTGGTCACTGTATCATCTTTTTTGGGTTAGATGACTAGTATCGACGGCTAAAAGGTACAGGCTAGCACATGCAAGGTGAGTGCAATTTAACCGTGGAATTCCGGTGCTCACGGTTACCCACGTACACGCAGGTACATCCATGCATAGATGAACGAACCTTATCTCGTCTGCCGATTTGTAAACCTGAACGCAGAGGCTACACACACGCATGTCCCAATCCTACCACTCATTCGGTCCATTTCCGGTGCATTTTCGTTCACACGTCTGGCATGCGGTTGGCAGCATCACTCTATCCTCTCCATCTCGTTATTCGTCCTCACATACGTGATTCGTGTATACGTGCTCATGTGCACACTCTTGAGATGCAATGCGGTGATGTCGCTCGTTCACCCATTGGAAACATTTTATTATCGAGGACGATAGGTCGTTTAGTGTAAGATCTTCTTTCAGCACACTCTTCGAGAGGTGAATAAACCAGTGCCCATAGCTCCCCTGCCACACCCACACAAATGTGAACACACACACACACACTAGCAAACAGGATACACAACCACACAAACAAACATACAGACAGACATTCGGGAACAGTTGTGCACAACCAATCGAACAAGCATGAGCACCTTCTACGACGTACATACCACAAAAAAACGAAAACAAAACAAAACAAAACCGGATCAATTCAGGCCGTCATCAGCCTTGTGCTTATGCTGATTTTTCAATCCAGCGTGCCGAACCTACTCCGAGTACACAATTTCGGGGACTCCGTGAGGAAGTAAGTTCATCCGTGTATATTCCTTTGCATTTCCCGAATCGATGTAAGCTATTATTCGACAATCAAGTGAATGCCCTATAGGTCAAATTCGTCTACCCGATTCCACCCCATTTCCGTAGACAATTTAAAAATTCTACTGCTGACTAATGTCAATTTATTTGTTTGAATTCATTTGTTTTGTGAAAAAATATAACAAAATTGAAAATAGGTGGTGTTATGCGTGAACGACTGATTGGAAATCAGGTGAAAACTCCTCGAAGTTATTGTAATCGCAAAGTCCCGTCCCGTATCGCACTCAAAATACGTCACGCTGGTCGTTTGGATTTCGCAAACTCAGGCGGTTTCACAGAACTGAACACAACCATTTTCTTCTAATAATTCATTATGTGATATCATCGCTCAACTCACCATTAAGAAACTACGGGAGCACTATACAGCTGTTTCATCCGTGTTAGGAATCATCAGAAGTGCATATCCACCGCGCCCGAACTGGGACCCGAACTCGGGATGAACGATTTTGAGTCGAACGCCCTAGCCCTTGCGTAACCTAGCAGGCTCGGAACGGTGTGTTGAATTTCACCACATGATAGTGCACCTATCCAGTAGCCGTGCAAATCAGTGACGAATAGTACAACGTGATCATGTGGTGAAGTTGAACAACAAAGCGTTCAGAGCCTGCCCGGTTGCGTAATGGCTAAGGAATTCGATTCAAAATCGTTCGTCTCGGGTTCGCGTCGCAGTTGTGGCGCGGTCGATATGCACTGCTGATGATTCCTAACAAGGATGAAACAGCCATACAGTGCTTCCATGCTTTCTTGATCGTGAGTTGGGTGATCATATCACATGGTGAGTGAATTATTTCATGAATACATTCAATCTCCTACTACTAACATTTAACAACCATTTTCTGCTCTGTCTAAAAGTGAAATCATGACCATGCCTTACTCTACGTCGACATCAACCTGTTTGCCGTCTGAAAAATGTTTATGTGCATTATTCCTTAATTTGATAATCATTGATCAAACGGTTTGTCAAAACTCGCGAACTGTTTCCCGGATATATCGTGACATCCAAATGACCCATATCACACTGATTCAAGTGTTCATCCACGAAATCTGTGATGCTTTTTTTCAAATTTATCATCTCATTTTAACTACAAAATTTGCTGCAATGCTGGCTTAAGCCGTGACCAATAGGGGTGGAGTGAACGGACCTGGACACATCCATTAGTAACAAGCACGCAAACAAAGTGGAAATTCCCCTGCCTTGGGAAACATGGAATTAATCGATGGTAAAGCTTGCCGATTTCCAGCACCAAGGATCTAAGTTCAGGGTCTGTTAATCCTCCAATCCGGATCTTGTGCCCCAAGTCATTGGCACACATTTTGAGGGTGGTCTCAACGAGGCCACCGTATTCAGGGGAGGGAGAGAACGAACTGGAGAAATCAATTTCCATGTGTCTCGCAGCACAAATGCGAGGTGATAGCAGTGCATATGAATGTTCAAATACATATTTCCAACTAACTCTCATATTCATCCGTTGGACGGAATAGATGAAGGTAAAGTGAATTCAAAATAGGTATTGAAGTGAACAGAACTTTCTTAGCTCCAGTGGCAGGATAAAATTCCAATTCATCAGCGCTGGCATGAGGAATAAATAATAGTTTGAATCAAGGAACAATGGGTGGTCAACTGAAGGACAACGATTAAGACCTACACAAATGAGTGAGCTCACGATGTTCCAAGTTGTCCTGGACGTGAGTCGTATTATAACCACAAGTTAATACACAATGACCCCTAGTCGCTTATCAATATCTGAACTAGACAGAACAATCATTCACGGCTATCCGGAAGTCGATAGCTGGTTACTTTTCGCTGAAATCAAGGTTATATCACAGCTAACCTCCAGGTTTAGTGTTACGCCGCCTGAAAATTGTCAGAACACTTTGTCTTAGCTGTAAGTCTGAAAAGCAGATGTAACTACATCGGCTGATCACATCGTGATTTTAAGAAAATCGAAATGGGCTCCAAGTTGTGCCGACTTGATGTAGAGGGCTACTCTGATGACAAAGAAACCTGCATCGAGGTCCCGAAATACATTGCTTGGAGTAAACAATCGCCATGGTCAACCGATGAGGTCCTGGAATTAGGATTCAGTAGCCTTGTTTGGGTTTCAGTCCATGTGTGGGATATCTGGGTGCCTAAAATAAGAATATGGCGTAAAAATTGGTGCTACATTTTAGAATACTGTCGCATGGTATTATAGTGACAAAATCTTTGAGCCAAGCGATATCTGAAACAGTGCTTCTGAGGAGTAGGAGGGAGACAGATATGCAAAATCCCAAAACATCAGCATTCCACCTAAAAAAGACAAATGATTAAATGATAAATTTACCATGGATTTGTGACCTATTTGTTTTACATGAATTCTCAATGGGACGACTTTCGAATGTGTTAATTGTCAAAATTGTGAAATCGTGCTAAGGGGGCGAACTGCAGCATTTTGAGCATGAACTTACCGATAGTCAGCTTCACGGTAGGCTTCTCACAGACATTTCAATAGCCAAGCAATGCGCAGACAAAATGTTAGCCTGGAATATACCGTTTCGGGTTATTTCTCAAGACATGTGAAGGGTTCTCAGCAACAAATGATGAGTGGTTGTGATTACTTTCCCATCTTTTTAACACTAAAAAGCCGATAGTCGGTCAGAAAATTCCAGTTACGGAAATTTGTTGCAGCCCATTGTCTTGTGTGTTTTGGAGTATTTAGATCGTGCCTGCAGCTCTCTACCTTTCTCCGCATTTTTCATACCTTCAGAGTTCGTGATTCATTTTATTGGCTTGACTTTAAGAACTGTGTCAGGCCGATTCCAAGGGGTTCGACTGCAGAGGTGTAACTACTAAAATCCAAGTGGCACCAGGGTGCACCAGTCATTAATTGTGTAGTTGCATCGAACACAAATTGAACGAACTTTTACCAGAGGCGATTTTCTTTGACAACTTTATCCGGTTTCAAGTAGGACTCGCCTACTTGGCATGTGAGTTACCTGTGGATTCCTCATGCAAGCAGCAAGTTACGTTTCGCAGTTTCAAACCAGTGTTAGACTGCTGTTTACGTGAGTTTCCAGGGCTCGATCGCAATTTTTGTCAACTCGGGAAAAGTAACCATCAGATTACTTTTATTCTCAGACTTGCGTAGCCCTGCATTAGGGGTGTGCAATTGTTCTTCCAATACCCGGTTAGAGTCCGGTCCATGACATGCCGAAGACAAATGAAGTGAGATATGGGATTTATTGTCAAAGCTAGTCCAGAAATTTCGTGGTAATAGAGAAATGAATCATTGAGAGAACACAAGTTGCCGAACAAGCTCGTTTTCAGTGATTCGTACTCATGCCATTACATCACAATATATGTATATATCTTGACAAAATATTTTCACTATAGGAAGGATTGGATTAGTCATTTACAAATATGGGCAGGGAAGGGATTTGTGGTGTCGCCCCTTGAGCACTGCGGAAGCTGTCGCAATCCGTCTTCACAATCCTCCACTTTGTTCTCAAAAACAATTTGTGGTTGCGCTTCAACTCCCTGGGCCCACCCCCCGTCCCAATACAAACCCTAGACAACAAAACGATTAACACCACAAATCCCTTCCCCAACCATATTTGTAAATGACTAATCCAATCCTTCCTATGGTGAAAACATTTTGTCAAGATATATATAGTGATGTGATGGCATGGGTACGAATCACTGAAAACGAGCTTGTTCGCCAAATTGTGTTTTCTCAATGTGCTCAGTGGTAATTTTCAAAGAAAAGAATCAATCACATCGCGAACGGCTCATCACATCTGCAAGCCCAGTGCTGTTTGTTCTTCCGTAACAAGACAGAATAAGCAACCGGTACCAAAATTAAACAAACCCGGTTCGTAACAGCAATCGTTCAAAACTATCTGGGGACCATAGCATTAGTGAGTCAAAACTCAGCTTCGCAAAGACTAAGTATTTTCCTAATATGTTTAATCCACTGTAAAGTTGACGCACCATAGAAACAGTGTAATGTTCAACGAAGGCAATCGAAAATATTGAATGAAATGGGAGCATCCGCTAACAGCTGTCTCTTTTCGGTTGTCAGTAATTTTAAAAGCGTAGTAACATATCCAACTGATGTGATTGATTGCTTTCATAGCTTGCTTGATTTGAGCACCCATGAGTGTTGGCTAGACACGAGAACTAACCAGTATTTTAGCAAACAGAGCAGCAAAATAATACTGTTGTCAGGGGCTTTCAGGATTATCCAGTAGAACAGGAGTGTTCCTACCCCTATGTTAACGGGATGGGCTGAAATCGGCTTGGATTTCGTGAGAGAACGGTGGAAACTAATTTCTCATGTGCAAGTTATTTCTCTAAGCTCGCTATTTAAATCGATAGATTGTGGCTGGCTCGATCATAAATACACAGCGATTATCATAAAATCTGATTATCGGAATCATTGCCTCTTGTGATTTCAACTGGCTATCTCGCTTCCAGTACAGTTCTCCTTCGTTAAATCAACCTAGGGCGCTCAAGCGGCCTCTGGCCGGTGAACAAGATTGCTTTCATTTGCCATAATCAAACGATTTATACGAGTCTGTTCGGATCGAAATTCACTTGTCTATTGCTGCGTCTCTCGGACTCATTATATCTTCCTTGGTCTGTATTTTGAGCGACGCCTTGTTTGCGTTTGAGTGTGCCATGAAAGCCAGACCACATTAAATTCATCCCAAATCGAGGATGAGTGGTTGAGTTTTCACCACATTTTCCGGCTTCCAGTGGATCAGGTGCCGAACCTGTGGATCATTTATCTCATTCCAAACGAGAATGTCGGCCAGTTCTGTCTTCCATGCACAGTTCGTTCCCACTGCTGTATTAAACCGCGACGGATTAGAGCCGTCTGATATTTCTGGAATCAGCCTGTAGCTTGCCCTCAGTGTATGAGCATCTAAAGAATGGGCCAAGATAACCGAAACGGTTTGAATAGTAAATATACATAGACGCTAAATGTGTTTGCATGTTGCCCACGCGCTCGGTAATGCCCAGCTCACTCAAGGTCGTTTCATCATATGCAAGCTCAACGATGCCCAGCTGAACCCGAAAGACCTGAGTGATTTGATTTGGTCGAGCCCTAAAGATGATGACCTCAGTTTTCACTTTACCAGTCAAACGAGTTAAGCTGAATTGTGCCTATCCCGACCATACACGCTTCCACACATGTTTTTCGGCCAATTTGGAGTACAGACACACTAGGTAGGATGAGGTGAGCCCATCATCATGTAAATTTGCGATCAGGATTATCTAGCACTCGGGCAAGTAAACAATCAAGTCAGCATCTGTGCATACTTAGGTTTCAGTTCGTTTCGCGTATCATGGTGTACCGAGTGGTGCAAGCAGTGGTGGACAGAAAAATATGACATTTCAAATGAGTTAGTGACCGCGACTAGGGACGGACATTAGGCTTAGCCATTCAGCAGTTCGACACCAGTGTAAACCATGGATTTTGGTTATGGACTGGCTTTACTCAAAAACTACCGGCAACAAAATGCAGTTGATTTAGTGCGAAATTGCGGAATCGACTTCTTTCAAACGCTGAGAGTTATACGCTTGCTTAAGGCTAATTTGCGAAGTGCTGGAAGCAGCAAACAGCAGTGTTGGATCTCTGAAAGAAGATTTTGAAGAAAGGTAATAATTCAGAGCTTCTGCCTGATTTATTCGATCAAAACCAATCGACGGTGTTTGGGTGAATCGAAAATAATCCGCGAATGTGATCTTGAAGTTTTTCCATAGGTCCAAATGCGTGTGATTTTTAGGGTGTCCGTGTAGGTTAGATTTATACTGCTAGAACAAGGCATACAAGCGGTTGAAATGAATTCTTCACTCAGACGCACATTGCATCAGGGAATACAGATGTATTAAAACTTTTACTCAGGATTTTGTGACTAGTTTACTCGAAACAGGCTGTTTGCTATTTACCACCAAATGAAAATTACAAGGCAGACTTCTCGTGAACCTAAAGATAATCTTCTAACGCGAAAAAATCTGTGAACTTCGGCAAATCTTGGTTTACTCACAAATAATCTCTATTAAATCGAGCTCTTGCTCCCTTGGCTAGTGCATTCATGAAACGGGGTTGCGTTTTCAGCTTTTTCCGTGATCATTCACGAATTTCTTTTCTAAAACTCAATACATTTGTCACGGATACTACGAAAACTCCAACGTTACTTGTCCTTAGTCCTCAACTGTTGGTTTATTTTTGGATTAGAGGTTTTCCGCGCACGTCTGGCCGAGGAAACGTTTTGCAAAACAGTGTGCAGGGTTATTTATCCGAATGCGTTTGCCGAGATAAGGTAGGCTCCATATCAGATAACTTTGTGAATTTCATTTTTCAAGACGGTTTCAGTTTCGTTTCGTTAGACAAGCCTTCTGGGGCTGGCTATTGGAGCGTGTGAAGCAAATCGACCCAGCTAGAAGACAGCGAGAGTTGGACACTATTCCCTGATGTTAGGGCAGGCGTTGGAAGTAATCAACGCCGAGTAAAACGGACAGTTTGTCAATTGACAATATACTACTGAATGCGTTCTTACACATCGTGTTCTTGAGACTCTGGCAGTCAGCTGGTGCCTTATGAGATTACCTTTATCAGCAGGATCTCGATGAAAATTTTGCCAACAGTTTGTCCCAAATATTCAGGCATCTGAATAAATAAAAAGAAAATTCACTTGGAGGTCATAATCAATGATCGGGACGGAAAGTATTAGGATGATTGACTCAGGCCCATCTTTTATCGCTTACCTAAATGCATCCTGCCATCTTCACTGCACATGTGCATCAAACCGATTGTTAATAATTAGCTACGAACAACCAACTGCGGAAAACAAAACAACTGACAAAAACCACGTTTACTAAGGCGTAATTGGCTACAGACACGGAACATCAGTTTTTTTTGATAAATTTATTTTGTTTTCTAAGTGGTGAATAACGCTAAGCTAAAACGGACATCAAAATTGGGAGAAAACGTGATTTGTCAAAGTTATCGTGAGCGTCATAACCATTGCTTAGCGTTAAACAGCTGGGCAGACCCCACTGACCGCTGTCTTTTCCCCAAAATTACACGTTCGTATAGAAAGAATGAATATACAAGGACGACACAGAGTGGACCTACACGGGCGTGAAAAAAATGAATGCCCTGGTAGGTGGCATACGGAATGCAGTCTAACTGTACAAAGCACATGTTTGGAACAAGTCTCCACTGTTCTCGGTTCTTTGTTGTATCCCCAGCCAGTTGATAGACGGGTCTTCTGGACCCCAACCACGAAAGGGTGAGACACCTACTTTATATAAGCTCGCTGTATAATTTCTTACTCCACACTGCCTCGTCAGCTGCTGATCTACACGTGACTTCTTCAGCTCCATGGGTTTTACGCCAAATAGCGCACAATGTATAGACGAGTGTTCGCCAAACACAACACGTGACCCAAACAACAAATTCAGCTTGACACTATAAAATAAAAATTTCTCAGAAACGTACCTAGTACTATATTCATAATTTGCATAATAAAATCTGTGTTGTCAATGCCGACTGGTGGTTGATTTGCGCGTACGACAATTCAAACAACTGCGATAGCCGCAGTGCGCTCAAGAAGGATTCTATATGCAGCAAACTTACAGCGTGTATGGAGCTGATCAAATGACAACGTTTTCCATTCAGCAGGACAATACAGCTGAAAACCAACTGAATTTCAAAACCTCGCCCAGTGTTAAACATGATATAGAGTCTGTACAGACCTACCTCAAACCGCAGCAATGCAAAAAGTTCGACACATACCCAGTGTCAAGGAAGTTCTTGTTTTATTTGATCAAAGCGCAATGAACCGGAACCAAAACTGGGTAAATTACACAAGAGGACCTTGTTATTAGGGATACGGAAAATCAGAATATTTATAAAATTACCTGCACTCGACCAAGGTGAGGAAAACTACTAAATGTATTAGGCATGATGAATGTGTCTTGAGAAAGGTACACAGTCTAGATTACATGGAATTACTGAAGACCTATAAAACCTGTTACATGATTAGGGGAAAATGCGGGAACTAAGGAGTGAATCCTGAATTTCATGCACTAAACGACGTCGGAACCAAGGTCATGAACTCCTTTATGGAAAATAATCACTCCAGGTTTGTCGAATGAAACACTCTCATTCATCCGGTTTTGAATTTGGATACTACTGAAAAACTACTTCAAAGCAGAGGAAGCAGCAAGCACAAAAAGGGATCAGTTAAAAATATTTCTTAACTAAAATGTCCATGCAGCCTTGTAAATATCTGAATTCCTGGTCAATCGGTGTCTATTGTACATAAATCGTATGGGCAATCTTCATGCCCATTTAATGATGCAAGTCTGGTGTTCCATCGCTGCAAGGTTTCCTGGAGTTACGATCAGTAGTTTTAAATTAATTCGGATGTTTCCTTCACCTCAGAGATTGATAACCAGCTTTGTGGTATCAGTTTGATAGGTCTCATTTGTTGATTATTCATGGGCTTATGACAAAACTTGTTGCCAACAGGAAAACTGAATGCACCATCTTGGCAAAAAATCTGAGAATCTGAATCATTTTATATATTCACAGACCACTGGAACAGTTAAGTGGTTTGCTCAATGAAGCGCCATACATCAATAAATGAGCCTGCTTATTTTTAAGTCCTAGCTTTCTCCGATTTTCACAAATCGTCCTTGTTTATAGTCATCACTGATGAAGTATCCAGACTGTGAACTTGTGGTTCTAAATATTCCCGAAGTTCATGATTATCTGTTCAGGTGTCCCACCTCAATGATGCTCGGGATACATGCAGTTATCATGCCGAATGCAACCCGGGTTGCATGTGTCACAAATTGAAATTCGTCTACGAAATTTTCGCGCGGTTTATGCACATGCAGATTGTTTGTAATCATTGCATACCAGCGATTGCTCAATTTGCCGGGCTATCTGGTTTCAAAATGCTAGGCGTACGAACATGGATGTCTGCACGAGTCATAGGAAAGTAAATTTTGTAATCGATGTCTAAACGATGAAGTTGATCGTCTATGTTTCACAATGAAATTCGATGACATCTTTCAGTGCGCACGAAAGCTGTTACCATAATTGAGGCTGAATTGTTTGCAATTTAAACGCCATCCTCAGCGATTGAAACCTCATTAAAATCAAAGATCTCAGTTAATTGGTTCTCTAAATTTTCTGGACGACTGAGATGGCATCCGTACCTGAACATTTGTGTGTAACAGTCTCAAACACACTAACCTATTGCATTCTGTCATTTTCCTTGCATGGGAGAACTTCAGCGTTCAAGAATATTGTCGCGTCCATGGAAACCTGAATGAATGAGATTTCGTCATCAGCAACAACAAGCTTGGCTGTTCATCTGAGGCATGTTCTGTGCAAACCCTTTATTCAGCTTAAAGTGTGTTGGCAATATGAATTGTATTATTTGGTACTGGGTTAGCTGATTTCGGAATAAGCCCAATTTCTTTGTATTCGATTTTACAACAGTTCATCTCTTCAGCGTACCAAGCGTCAACAAAAGAGGTTGCTCAGTTTCTTGGTAATGAAAAATCACCAAATGGATTCACTACCTTATCTCAGACAAGACCCTCGCCAAAATCTGTTTTCCTGCAGCAGGTTTCTAAACCATTCGAGCTGTTCGAATCGAATTCATGAAATCCGAAACTAACGATTTTAGCAGCATTTCTGCAGAAAAAGATTTTGTTGTAAATTAAAGCAACTGATCCTGGCAATGCGAATGTTGAATTGATTATTTCCATCTAAAGTTGGAACCGGTTATTTCGTTTAGTGCTGCAAAGCCTAAAGTGATCCACAGGATGCACGCAAAATTTACTTCAAATCGTGAAATATTACTTATGCTTAGTGATACAGCCGGAGTCAAGGACAAAAACGGTTTCGAATCTTAGTTTGGCCTATTGGATAAGTGTGAAATTGGCTCGAGTGTAAAAGTTAACTGGTCTCGGTGGCGCTTGTACCCAGGGGAATGAAACAGTTCACACATTTGTCTTTCGTGTACACTAACGCGAGAACTGCGAGGCTATGTCGGTGTGCGGATCCCGCATCTAATTTGGCAATTTTTCGTTGCTGAGACATGTTACATTCGCCCCTAGCATTCGCCACATTGGAATTTCCATAATTTGGTTGACTCAGCAGGATTTCCCCATAAATCAACCAACACTGGTTGTTAAAATTTCAAGAACGTTTGTCTATAGCGTTTCGTCCTGAAACTTCGATGTATGCTGATCCCATCGAAGTACAGTAGACTTTAAAGCGCAATGCAAATTTGTCGGCGGTGACCACGTTTGAGTTCAAACACCAGGCGGAAGCAAATGCGTTCGGATGTGAGGAAATCACACGAAATGGACAGTGAGTATGGATCGGTAAAGACATTCAAAGGAGACCACAGATTTAAAATGATCCGAAATATTACAGTAAATAAGAGTATTAGCTTATATCGTTATTTCCGGCAATATACTTTTACCGTTCTGGTGAAGTCGCACACGTGTTTTGCACGAACGCAGGCGGTGTATGCAAAATTTTTTTAATCGAAGTGAGCGTTCAGTTTTGCTGATTTCGCTAAACTGGAGCAAACTTTATCTAGTAGGTAATTTTGCTGGAAATTTAGTCGCGAGCAAATTTTAATTCGGACTAGCAGATTTTCAAACGATCACAGACCAAAACTTGCGGTTTGATAAGTCTAGCTATATATGGTCAGAATAATAATGAAATGCCAGACTTGATCATACACCCGCATAGCGAAAGCCAGAGAGACAGAGAGAGACAGGAAGAACAAAACATGGAAACGCGCACAAGCACACTAAGTTCTGCTTTTACTACGGAGTGTTTACAGTGACCTGACCACACCGAAGTTCAACCGTGGCACATCGACGAGATTCCATGAGATCTACATATATGCGCATAAATTACCTCTAGAATGGTGCCAGTGAATTTCAAGGTTTACCCAAACATTTGCGTCTGCTGTTTTGTTCGTTTGTTCATGTATTCGAATGGTGTTTATCAACGAGGCGGGTTCTGTCTCAAAAGATTCGCGCAGACGATATTATCAGACGGAGGCAGCCAACGCATGTGAAAGCTGACTCATGGCTCCCACTGAATTGACTACTAGAATTCGGTTGTATGTTGTGCATCGTTATACACTGTTCCGTGTTAGTGACCGTGGTTTGCAATTTACCTTGGACACTTCACTCACAGGTTAATCGGATATTCTCCGAATGGTTTTGGAATTCTCCGGGGTAAACGAGTGATGAGGCAATGACCAGAGTTTCCATTAGCGGTTAACCTTAACTGCCCGCACGGGCCAACTTCAGTGTTTTGCAATCCATCCTTCAAGATTTTGAATACACCTAAAAGTAGCAAAGATTGTTGGGAGCAGAAAAAGGGACTCTGATTGAATTAGGTTCTAAACAGACCCACCAGACGCACAACGTGGCCTAATTCCGCATGAGTTTGTCAACACAAAAATCTCTGCAAACAGCAAGTCGTCAAGACCCTATTAATCGGATACACTAACAAATCCTTATTTCGTTCTTGTTCACAGCCCTGCGTCTAACTGGGTTCAGAATGCTGCTTGTTTCCGGAGCCAGCAGTTGGCATCCGGTCGGCTGTATACAAGCTGACACTGCAAAATGTTTTGACCACAATCAGCTTCAAAAACATTTGATTGATAGGATGGCATTGCTTGAATGAGTGATCCGATAGAGAAGAACTAGTCAACAGACCAAAGGTCCAAAAATGACTCGTTCTTTATTGTACTCAAATAGTGCAAATCTATCAGACTTCCGTTTAAACTCTAGTAACTAATCAACAGATATCAGTGTGTCTAACAAGTGGGTCTTCCAACGTCGCAGACAGAGAGCCGGTCTATCTAACCTTTTCTGTTTTCACGTTTGCCGTAAACGCAATAAGCTAAAGGATTGACAGGTTCTACGTCTATCGTTTGGCATGTCTAGTTGTGTCTTCTAAACATCTCGCTCAAAAGAATGGATCCAGAACAACGGTTAATTTTTGATTCTAAACCGTTGTGAATGAAACGATGCACATCTTCCTGGAATCAGTGATCACACCTTGTAGCTAGTCGATCAAGACTGTCAAAAGTGAATGTGCGGTCTTGAACTCAACATCCACAGGTCTGCTTCCGGACGCGCATTGTTCCCATTAGTGCTCACGCACGTGTGTTTGTGCTTCGCCGTGAGGGAGTACTTTAAATAATTTTGGTTTTAGTCTCGGAAATAATTAACAATATCCACTGAGGAGATTTTGCGTGATACGTTTATTCCATTTATTGTGGATTATTGCGTAAACTATTGGGTGCATCTCTCTATTGCCGGCAGATTTGATCAAACAACCAAACTCAAATGTGCAGTTGGTTCACTTTTCAATATAAGGCTGACAATTATAGACTATCCTGACACCATAACAACTGGTTTTAGTGGCAAGGCATGGAAGAACGATACCCTTTCAAGAGGAGAGGACCTGGTGACATCTATCAGAATGACGCAGTCATATCTCAGTTCTAAAGAATACGGAAAAAATGGACACTTTGATCTACAACGTCTCCATATGTGGAATCCATAAAGTGGACAGCATGACTGAAAACTATGCCTGCTAAGAAGCCTGTGGACTTTTGCCCGTGACAGCCGGGACAGTGAATTGGTACTCTGAAAGCAACTATGTCTTGCTGACTGGGAGAACCAACTAGGTGACAGACAGTTACGCGGTGACAAATATCCATGTGAAATATTTTATAAATACGCTAGGTTATCACCTAATAATGCTGAATTTCAATCTGACACGGTCCGCCTGTTCATGCCAGTGTCGGTGGGAAAGGACGCTTCCGATAAAAACATAGGACTGAGTGATTAATGAGCTGGTATCGAAAACGTATTTGGTGAATGCTTCATTATTATCGCCATATCACAACTCAGAGGCACACTTTTGTTTAATGGTTTCGCCGTTTAGGCCAAACTATTCTAGCATTTGGCTAAATGCGATGCCTTGAGTACAGCATAATTGTTTTTTCCTCATATCATATTTGACCCCTTGTAACACAAAAATAACAATTCCAAATCCTGAAGCAAGTGAAATGATTGAATTAAAAACAAATGAGTTAAGAAGAACAGGTTTGGAAAGTTCCATATAGGATGCGTCTAACCATCTGTAAGCGTTAGGCATCACCAACAGTGATAACTACACACGATTTTAACCATACTCGTCAGCATAGAGCTTTTCCCAATCCAATATTATCGCCATATCAGATTTGACGTGAAAAAAAATTGACACTCTGAATTTCATTTTTTTAGCTTTCCTTATCCATGGCTACGGAGGAAGCTGATTCGGGGGTAAGTCCTCGAGTGAATTTCACGGTTTTTTATTCAGCACTGGTGTTGTTACAGAAAATGAATTAATAGATTTCGTCGTTACTTATATCCTTGGGGTTCTGACTGCTAAGCTTGGCGTTTTGATAGCAAATGTTCCGTCACCGGACGAGGCACTTGCACTGACGATGTCACCTCGATTGTTGACGAAACGTTCGCTATCAAAACTCCAAGCTCAGCCATCCAAACCCCATGAAAATTTTGCGAACGAAAAAGAATTTCTGGATGGACTTTCTCTGACCTTGGAAAACAATCGATCGACCTGATGATCACTCTCTGTCTAAGACGAGTTCGATGAATTGTAAATGTGTGGCTGCATTTGGCGAACACAGTTTCACAAATTTGGTATTCTGCGAGTGCGTTCTGCGAGCGGTGTTGGGTACAAACGTTTCACTACCTGATTCTGATGAAATGGGACATGAAGCAACTAAATGTTATTTTCAAATTTACAGGGGAATCTATTTTGTTGACAAGCAGACACGTTAAACAATGAACATAAGAATAAATAATACAGAGACCAATAGTCCAGTTACTTTTCTTATTTTTGTATTACCTTATACAAACTTTGACAAATTGAATCCAGTCGGATGGTGAGACAAAGTTCGCCTATGCTGTTTTTTCGTGGCACATTCACGAGAGATAATCTGGCTCAACAGGAAAAAACTGGGTTACATTGACTTGGTGACTTGTAAGTTCCATTGACCATAATTTAAGGTAAATAATCGATTCTTTATCCACGACTACATACTATCAGCTCATACTAAAAAGTCATCAGACAACCTGACGTTGCTAAGGCCTCGATATATTAAACACATCCCGTTGAATCCACGGTAGACATTAGGAGGCCGAGTTACCACTCACGAATTGAGGGAAGCAGATAATGCATGTGAACATATTCTCGTAAAATCTAACAGTTCGTTCGTCTGTTTGTGGCTATTTCTAATCGGTTGATGGATGAGGCTTCGTCAAATGGCTATTAATTAGAAGTACCATTAGGTAGTCACGCAAAGCTTCTAGCGATATGCCCGCCTTTGACCTGTCCAAGTGCATTTATGATAAGTGACTCAAGTGATTCGTTCATCGTATTTCTCGAGGTCGGGTTAATCATTGAAACGAATAGTTTTCAAAATGTTTGCCCTAGGAAACGAATATCCGAAAATAATCTGTATAACTAACCAAATACCCACTACTATGCGTGGATCAGCATCATGGTGCCCATTAACTATTTCAACTGATCTGCCATGGATTGTATGAAACGAGTACGGAGCAGTACCGACTGAAATTTCTTGGACCGTAAATCTCTCGTGTTTGGCCTCACGCTTGCTTGTATCCGAGACTTGGCATTACCGTCCGTGTGTCACGTAGTGGCGAAGGATCACAAATAAGCTAGCATTTTATATTTAAAAGCCCTCGAAAATTAACCACAAACACTTACTAGAAAATAGGAACTGGTTACTAATCAATCGCGAATTCGAATTCATCCATCTCAAGCCAGATTTGCTTATTCGCCAAATTAATGTTTGTTACAGCTTCAGTTCTAAAAATAGTAAGCATTTTTTTCTTGTTCACGCAGCTAAAACAGTTGGAAATAGAGTATCAATGATTACGTTCACTGACAACGCAATAACCGCCTACTGCTAGGTCTAATCACGTGTTCATTCGTCCACCCCACCTGATACATCGCACTGAAAATATGCCACATTTGGAACGAAGTAGCCAAACTACTTTATCAACTCAATTGCAGGAAACTGTTCCCAATCACGCCTACCTCAAAATTGTAGCAAATTAGATGAAAATTAGTATGGGATGGATGCAGCGTCATACGATGAAGTGCGACAAACCTTTGAGAGCTTGTTCGGTATCGTAGTAGCTAGGGCGTTCGACTCAAAACCGTCCGTTACAGGTTGCCCTCCGAATTCTGGCGCGGTAGACATGCACTGCTGATGATTCCTAACAAGGATGAAACTGCTGCAAGATGCCTCCACAGTATCTCAATCGCCAGTTTTGCGTTGGTATTACATAGTGGATGAAGAGTCAAACTACAGCCTATATTATGCCGTTTTTCAGTGAGCACCTAATCCTGAAGGTCAAAGAAAATAATCAGAGCAGGGTGTTTAGTGTTACAACGGAATCACCGTTGAGGAACTCATCTAAAGATTGTAGTTTCCGTAAATCACATATCTATTAATGAGTGCGTCCAAAACGATTTAAGGCGATGTGATAAGTGTCCGTAGCCTACTATCCTCCCGCCACGGGTAGCTGGCGCAGCGCTACTAAGATCGATTTTCAGTGCAAACTTTTGGACCGGTAAGAATGATGATCGTAATAAGGTCGGTTGTTGTAGATTTAGATGAAAGATTTCGAAATTGATGGTAATCGGTTCTCATTTCACTGAGCAAATAACCAACATCTATCTTTGCTCTTTTGGCTTTGCGAGCCGCCGTTGATGGTGTGCAACAGTCCCAGTTTTTAGTGTCTTAAAGGCATGCCAAAACTTTTCGGAAAAGTCAGCAGACTGAGGCATTGCAACTTGACTCCCATAAATCGAAAACTCGAAGCATAATTTATGGAGGTGTTTGTGCTCGATGGCTACAAAGTCCACGGATTGGATGTGCATCACGGTTTTTTGAGAATACAGACAAGTCTGCCAGAATTTCTGTGAGCAATGCATGCATTTGCATGATTTAGCAAATATGTATCGAAATTGCAAAGAATTTCAACCGGATTCCGAAGTTAAGTGAAAACGGTTTATCATTACCAATTCAATATCTACTATTATTACTAGTGCTACTACTGCTGCAGGTACATAAAGTGGGGTATTTTGAGAGTTTGCGGATTGCGCGGCTTTGAACACCGAACCAAAACAGTGTGACGATACGGAGTGGATACATCATTTGACTTTGTTCAATTTCGGCGAAATATGACAGGAAGTTTCCGGGACTTACAGGGCAGAACAATGATGGAAATAGTCGAAGTGAAATTGTTATCACCGGCAGGTGGTCTTAGTGTTCAACAAAATGGCTCATCGAAATGCACGTTTCGTTGCCTCCGTCAAAGTTTGCTCCATTATAAAACTGTCGTTGTCACTAGAAAGGACAAAGCTACAGTCACCGTTATGAATCAAATGGTCCGTTCTTTAAAGCCACTAATACAAAGAAAAATACTATCAACGTACCTTGTTTCCACAGTGTGGTAGTCAACACCTATAGCTTATAAGGCCTTGATTGGAGTTATTTTCCCTAGCACTGGATCGAACATGAGCGCCTCGTTGAACGCAGGTTTTGACTGGCTCAAAGTAGGCTATCGTTTCACTTTTTCAACGGGAAGGTTAGACGTGATGACTTGTGCTGACCAAAAAGATAATATCTGTTTAAAGCTGTACGAGATTTGATGAGCTCTACTCAGTTGCTATCACAGTAGACATCCACCAGCTCTCCCCCGGCTGGTTGCCACATATGATCTAATAAAGCCTCATGTAGTTCTATCCTATGCAAAGTTTTAGGGTCACGGTTACCGGTTTCATCTTCTTCCCCTAAAGGCATACAAGCATGCTTCTTCCTCTACACTCCGAGCGTGAAGCACTTCACAAAATGCTGTGTGGTGTTTCAAATTGATCTCCATGGTTTACAATAATAGTTTGGTTTCTCTTTTCGAACAACCGGGTTCAAGTAATGAGAAAGGAGGTAGAATGAATTTGGGAGAGATCCTAATAAAAACGTTCCGATCAATTGTGTTGTAAAACTGTCTCTTCTGTTCGAATTTGTCTGTTGATGTCTGTCATATCCTGACTACGGAACATTTATCTGTTGGCTATGGTAGCCGCCAGCATTTAGTGACTGATATTGTCCCCCCTAATTTCGACAGCTCCGATAACAGGGCCGCTGTAATTTGATTATTGTATCTTGTCTACCGAAGTAATTTTAGTGAATTCAACTGGACCTCGACATCAAAAGACTGCTAAACGGGCTTGATCTGGCTGTCGATTTCTATCCCAAGGTTTATCGATTTCGGCATTAACCGTAGATGTATTCGAAAACCAAAACAAAGAAATGAATATGCTGCTGCCAACACTATTAGTACTATTAAAACTCTTGGTAAAACTATTAGGAATAACTGGCATCACAGGGTTTGCCTTCGAACTCACTAAGGATTTAGGAACGACTGGACATCACTCGTGTCTGTACGGCGCTAGGAGATGACATTCGCGTGCACTTAAATTGCTTCAGTGGTAAAATCTATCCAACTTTGTTCGGTTACGTAATCAGTAAAACGTGGTTTTAAAGCAACTGCAATTTGGTAACAGTAAGCCAGAAAATAATTTTGCTTTAATGGATCATAGGGGATTTCTTCATTGTCACTGTACGAACTGTGCCTTGCAAATTTTGAATTGTAACAGCTAATTTGTAAGAATTTTGTTCAACTGTAATGGCCCAAGAAAACCAAATCTGTTCTCTGGTTAATGTATAGCGGGATCCTTAGTAACGCTTATTTTAATTATCTTGAGGGCGAACTGGTTATTTCACAATGTTTCCGAAATTGGAGTCAAGTTTTTTGGGTTATTTGAGGAGTCACAAATGACTGTCTAACACCCTTTGATTTGACCGGCAACATTCTAACCTTTTCAAAGAGGCGTACGCGTATGAACATTGAATTGTGCATCCGCAGACAAGGCTTCCTTTACTTCTTCCACTTTGTCAGGAGAGCAACTAGAATATCTCTGAACAAACAAATTTTTTACACTGTTCACCAGATTTCTTTGAGAAAAAACGTTGGTTTTTAAGGAGTTCGAAAATCGATCCACTAAAATTTGAGCCGGGCCATAGTTAAATGTTGTCATTCTCTACGAAACATTAAGATCACCAGATATCCATTTCCGTAGTTGATCGACAAAAGTGAGTGTGAATGATGGGAAAACCTAAATTTATTTAAGGTGTATTCCATTTGATCGATGTTTCAGACTCAAAGATTACAGAAAAAGAATCTCCATCCCGGAGACGACCCTCATTAGAAAAATGAAAAAACTGTTCGTCTAATAGCAAGTATTGATCTGGTGATGGATATTTATTATAGTTCCAAATTAATTGCCACAAGTTGGCGAAATTTCTTCTGCCTATCATCAAATTCATCATTATGCTTTGTGGCAGGAATCTGTTTATTACGTCAATGTGCCTAGTATGAGGCCTTCCTCACTGGCCAGGCAACGAATCCTCACGGAAGAGGAACTTCGAAATTTGGAAGAAGCCAATGAAAGGGTAAGAAAAGTGTATGGAAACATTAACTGATATACAGTGATTTATTACGATGCTTAGCTGATCATGGAACTTGTTAACGCTTTGAGCAAGCGGATTTTGTATTTCCGATTGCATGGGATTCGACAAGCTCAAAATGCGCGTCGATCAAAACCGACCAATTGCCACAACGCAAACTTCAGTCGACCAGTAATCGGAAATTCACTGATCATAACGGAGCACCAAATGTGGTGTTTCTTGTTTGCTTTTGAATGAATTGTTAACTCCATAGACTGTTGTCTGGGCAAATGGATATTGAAAATAATGCACAGAATAAATCAGTATCAGATATTGAACGACCAAATGTAATCGTCTCCGGGTGCGCTCATTTCAAACAGAGTATAATATCAGTTCGTTTGCACACTTTGAACACTAGAAGTGTCCTTGGAAATGTGATTCTATTAATAGACGATGTAACAGATAGTCTGGCCAGTTTTGATCTCTGCAGATTCATTTCCAACACTGTTGTCAGTAAAAAAAAATTGGGCAGTAAAGTAATTCAATATAATCTGAGAGGCAGAGAAGTCTATCACGAAAAAGGATGCATTTAATAACTCCGGCTATCCGCAGGTAGACCGGGCCCTTTAACAAGTTGCGCATGGGAGACGGGGAGAATTCGATCAATGACCGTTGAAAAAGACAAATCAGTCGAAACCTACAGTGAAAACACCTTACTCTTGACGAGCTGACTAAATGTTATAATCCTATGGGTATCATAATCGTAGTTGATGCCTAGTTCACCTTTGATAAAGCAATGCGTTACGTAATTTTTCATGCGAACAGTAGCATATCAATAACATAAAATACATTTAGGATTTTCAACTGATTCCTGAATGTCCTTGAACAAGTGGATGCGCACCACGCACACGTGAATAGTTCCGTAACTGTAAATTTTACTAATCCAATATATGTTTTCAGTGGAACAATGAATGAGCTCAGAGGTTGCGCTGCAAAAACGTGCATACTACCCAATAGATTTCTGTGATTTTGGTTTTACTGTCATCTCTCTCCCTGTCTCATTTGCCTGACATTTAAAATAGGTACGTGTTCAACTGTGATAAAATGCATTACATCTAAAGAAAGTAAATTAGTTTAATCTCATGAGGGCTATAAATAAGTAGTTTACAAACGAAGTCCTTTCGTTGCCAATGAAAACCCTTAACCACTCCATTTGATTGGGAAACCGTATTTTTACGCTCTTCTTATTCAAACTTATCATAGTTCTGATAAATGGGATTGGATTTGTCTAGGACATGTGAGGACAGGAACCGTTAGCTTTCTGCGTGGGCTAAATTCTGTCTAGGAGCATAGGGCAAATCCCCGGTTGGTCAGACTGAACCGACTGTTTCGCTGCACAGCTATTCCACCTTCACTGTTGGTCCAATCTGGTCTCAGTTGACCACGGGTAATCGCAGGCAGAGACAGAAACAAGTATACCAGGACATCACGCCGAATGAAACTAAGCCATTTTTGTTTACTTTTTGAACTGAGGACTCGAGCTGCAGGGTGAATAGTTGTTCTTCAGGATTCATTTGGCAGCGTTTACTTATGGAAATCCACCTAGGGTTGTGTCGATTGGAAAAATGTTTGTGAGCATTGAATGACTTCAGATGGTCACAACAAAGTCACTTCAGTTATATAGCTGAGATCTGAATAATAATGCAGTCGTTTGCTTCCAGCCGGTCTAAATGTATGGCTTTATGGGGTGTTCAGCGTGCAGATTGACTAAAAAAATTGATTGGTGGTAGATTCTACAAATTTGATGATACCCGCGCAGATGTGTTTTGAGGACTGGATTTTGCGCCGCACGACTCCGCGAGTTGCCGACTATGTGATCTGTGTCCACCTGCCCCCCCCCCAACGAAGCCAATTCCTACAGCTTCTGTTTCACCGTTCTTTAGCAAGAACTCGAGAAAAAGTCTTCAATCTTCAATCCATACCAGTCGTTTAAGTTACTGACATTGCAAGCGTCTCCATAGCACATACACACACACACACACACTATTAGCCGGATGTGAATCCACGTCGGGCAAAATATGGCAAGGCTAGCCAATGTCACATTGTACGGATGGAGATATCTCAACTTTTCACAGAGCAGGGCGAAGCTCTAATACCAAACCTCGGAGCAATTCCCTGGATAATGTAATGTCTAAATTCCATAAACCGAAAAATACAAATGAAGAAACAATTTTTGCGTGTACCCACTTCAATGAATACGTTATCTGTGAATCACTTGTCAACTAGACTCCAGCCTTATTTATACCCAATCGATGACAGACTTTTCACGATGTCACTGTATAATACTGTTCACGTTGCTCATGATATCTATGAGCCCAACCCAACTGGAACTTTGTTTTCACCACTGACAAATGCATGCTTATAAATCTATAGGGGAGAAAACACAAGTTGGCGAACAAGCTCGTTTTCAGTGATTCCTACTCATGCCATTACAACACTATATATTTGGAAAAATTATCTTTAGAAATGATTGGACTAGTTAGATAAAAATAGGGATGGAGAAGGGATTTGTGTTGTTACATGTATAGACTGACTACAAAAGAACTTGTTGCGTTAATTATTCTGTTCTCTAGGGTTTTCATTGGGTGCACAGACGCAGTTGCGAAACGCGTGAATATATTGAGATAAAGTATTAGGCACAACATTTGATACTAATTGTTTGAGTGTCGTTTAGTGTCTCTCAGCCACTTCTGCGCAGTGTACCGCTTACGAGAAAGTACAGAAGGGATCACTTAGTACGAGTGAATTGTGAGAGTAAGTATTCACGTGTAATGTCTGAAGGATATTTTAAGAATTCAATGATCACGGCCTTGTGAAGTGCCTAGTTTGTCTGTCGGCCTGGATAACGTAATCGACTGCACAGAATTAGTGTACATGCGTGTGTGGATTTTGGACTGAGATCTTGATTTGCATCATTGATGTTAAAATTCACCGGAGTTTGCCAGGGGTGAGCGGTCAACCGTAGGCCACGTAGACCGAATTCAAAAATCCGATTGAATTCAAGATTTGGCCAGCTATATCCCCAAATGCTCTTGATGCTTCTTTGGCTTATTTGGGCGAGCATCACGGCAGATGATCACGACAATCTTGGCCGGCGGTAGCCAAGTGGATAAAGTCGTGACGTTTCGACGTTACCGGCTCTCACTGCCGGTAAACTTGCCCACTTGGCAGCCCTCCGTTGGCCGCGGCCTCCTTCCTGAAAAATGATATGCACTGTTATTTCATTAATATAGGAAGTAAAAGATAAAAGTTAAAAGATAAAGATGTGTTAAAACTGATTTAAGTAAGCAAAATATGAAGAAAACCTGGCTTGCTTCCAGTTAACCGCCTGTGCCCGAGTGATTTAAAGATGCAAATATGCAGCAAGATCTAGTCGTGCAAATAAATCCGTGGTCCAGAAGAACCGTTTCATGATTTGCTTGTACATTTGGATCGCCATCAGATAGAAAATGAGGAGACCACATTGCTCCTGTAGACCAATGTTGGCAAAGAATTAAGCTAGTTTCTGTGACTCTTATTGGTTCTTAGGCAGTTAAGTTAGCATGAATGTGTTCCAAGTAATAAATAAAGTCCTCTATGGCGCAGATTAGCAATACCGTGGTCGCTTTAGCCGCAGCGTTTTACTGTTTAGTTCATTAACCGACTTCGAATGACACCGTATATCCTCGAACTCATGCCACCCGCCTGACCCATGTCTATTGGTGTGAATACAGTCCTACGACGACACCTTAGTAACCTCTCTGCCAGTCTACCAATGCATCACATTTATTTCTCCCCGCTGAAAAAGCAAGGAAGTTATGCGCGTCCTCAACAAAATGACGTTCTGGTGCCATTTTGTGTCATAATCATGGACGGTTTTTGATGGTTACCTCCTCGATATCTCTGCCCAAGGTGTTACATCCACAACGCTAGTGTAACGCAGATAACCAGAGATCGCTATCTCTACAAGGTATGGCCTAGTTCGATCTTTTTCTTCTCGACAGAAAGCATCGAAAACAAACAGCTTCCACAGGTTATTAAACGGCAAAGTCCCAATGCTTAAACCGTTAGTCATTTCGCTGGAAACCTTTTGGTCATTAACCTGGCATCATATGTAGTTCAGCAGCAATAACTATTGTGGTAAAAAGAAGAAGATAAACAGTTCAAATTGTTGTGAATTCCTGGAAGGTTTCATCACATTAACTTGCCTTATTGTTTTTTACTATTTCAGGCTGATCCATCGCTAGCAGAGAGCTATCAACTTCGCATTAAATCGGTGAAGGTAACGGCGAGCAGAGCAAATATTTTGGTTTACCTTAGATTTATTAAGAGTTTTAACACGTCGAGTTTGGATATTTAGGAACCTTGCTTTTTCACTCCAGTACTCTGTTTTTTCATTTGCCATCCAACAGCAGATAAGCGGAGTGAACCGAGAAACAGTAGTGATTTCGATCAATTTATTCTGTAATCTCATACTGGACAGATCTTATTAGGGCAAAGAAACTTTGACAGTCCCAAAATCTGTGGATTTATTCTTCCAAATCTAACATTTTCAGCCCTATTACGAGCAGAGTTGCTATACGTTAAAATATTCAAATGTATTTTGAGAGAGGGAATCATCTGCAATCATTAGGAGACAGTGTTTTAGTATATTATTGCAAACAGTAATATTTTCGACCAGAACAGGCATGTCGAACTATACAAAACAAGGATTTTTCGATGGGCAAGTATATAATCAACTGTGCACTTTGCATGAGTAGAACACAGGTTTTTGTTGTGCCGAGAAGACGTGTAAAAGTTGGGTGTTATTATGCCATTCCAAACCATGTATTGATGTTCGGTCACCTGCATTGAAAAAGCAAATAGAAATTGATCGATTTCACTTAGGAACATCAAAATCTACAACGCGGCGAGATGTTTAGCATGTTACGCGATAACCGTTGGAGTGCGCTTCACTCAAAAGTGCATATCCAGTTCCATTCAGGTCAATTCTGACTTGACTGCAAACTAATTTTATCTCGATGGGTCGAAATGTAAGAAGTGCACGATCATATTTCGATCATGCGCAGTCATCTGGATTTGCGCCAAACAGGTTGTTAGCAGCAATTTGTGTCAATTGTTAGCTGATGATTTTCAGTCGGATATAACAATGAATATGTTGAATGAAGGTACATGTATTCAGCGTGTCCCGTTGAGGCCATGTGTGTCGACCTTGAAGTATAGGGACAAACGAACCGCATGAGTTGCGTGAATCTGCGTACACAGAGGAACTTGAGCATGGTCTATCGCATATTACCTAACACAAGAACAATCAATACAAAGCATGCAATAGAACAGAACATTTTGGAGGAAACACATCCCGTCCACTAGATTATCGTGCAGGAAAAAGTGTAAAACATCTGTTCAACGGTGCTTTCAAATTTTCGGAGCAAAAGTAGAAGCATCAGATTGCTGGACGAGGCTGATGATTTTTTGGCTTCACGATGTACGACTACAAACAGCCTGTTTCAGTCAAGGGACTGCTACTCTGTCATATCAGGACCCTCATATATCGGAACCTTCAAAACTGATATATTTACAGGTACATATTAATAATCCAGTAGTATGTTTCGCATACTGATGGAGGAATGAAATTTCCCGGAAGCACACGACCAGTTTCTCAGTTATTGCCGCTCTTCGGGTATGCGTACCCGGTACTCTCCTTTCCAGCCATCCTTATGCTAGCGTGCTCCTCACTCAATTTCTCACTAGAATCTCATTCGGATCCTTAGGAGCGTGAATGATTGATTAGTCCATATAAGAATCGCATGGTGATTCGTGGGAGGATTTTCGTCGGTCAGGCAAGGCTAACCACGTGATTCCTAAGTGAACCTATCAACTATTCAAGGTCCTAACGATTCAAATGATATTCTAGATATATATGTCTAGTTTAAAAGATCACTAGCCTGGAGGCAACAGAAGTCTATGATTGCGATCCTATTTCTAACGTCATATTGATGTAGCAAGTGATTGTACTTTTCGAGCGGACAAAACTGCAGATCAACATTGTTCTGTCTGAACTGACACCAAAAGTTACCGTCATATTTATGGAATTATTTTAGTACCTGTCCGGCGGAAGGGATGTTTCAAACACTTGCTTTTACCGTGAACGAATTTGTAGCTGTTTGTAAGGTTGGTGATCTCCATCTTGATAGGAACATTTTAAATTTCATCAAAATAATTGCTTGCCTGGAGAAAGACTACCCACGGTATTCGAAACGTTGGTGAAGTACATCTACACACAACGTTGTGTTATTATCATCGTACCATTCATAATAAAATACCAGTATATGGCGCACTTTTCAAAACACTCCTTACTTCTTTCATTCTTGATATTTGCATGCTTCAAGGAGCTTGAAATACCAAATTTTCTAGCCAGTGCCAAACATTTTACTCCATGCATGATGCACTATGCCATAAATTTTGGACCGATGTCTAGGCCTCATGAAGATTCACCTGACACAATGGGGCAGTGTTCCCGAACTGTTAGAGACAATTAATTTTATATGATCAGCTAAGTTTTTCGGCAGAATTTCCAGTCATCATCATGGAAAGAAAACAAGCCTTTGATGTTATCATTCGTTCGTGTATGCTCCAGAGGTACAAACTTCAGTGTCATTAAAGAAGGAAATGGCCCTTCCGGAGGATGACGTGCAACCCATAATTAAAAGGCACCTAAATTGAATATCATGTTTAGTTTTGAGAGAAAGCCTTTGTTATCGCGTTATTTTCTGTTATGTATTGGGACTGGCATAACTCAGCATTTTGCCTCGGATATTGCTGTTTTCTGATGTCTAGGTTCTCACATATTGCACTGAAAAGCATGGTCGTTGTCTCTCCATTTGCATTACCCCATAGATAAACCATGCCTTGATTGCTTTACTATGACTCCATTGCCTCACCGGCTGTGGTTAATGGGTCCTTCTTCGATGTTCCAGTGTTCTCCTTGAACCTGATTGGTGGCATGATTTCATCTACCAAGTCTCGATTAGTGCATCAAACGACAGTGAAATCATTGTGCTGTTACGCCACAACGGTTTTCTGGGTTGTCCATTTTGCGCCCCTCACCCAGTGTCCGTCAAATTGTTCGGTGTAGGCAGTCTTTAGAGCAGCTAGGAATCTAATCTTACGGGATTTGAGACTCGTGCGTCTTCGTTGCCCCTCGGGAGGGCTGGCAATGACTCCTTGTACCCCACTAGTTTGCATGCTGCGTGATCTTGTGTTGAAATCCACGTTTTTTATCAATCCTACAATACACCACAAATGATCTCGAAAACAAAGTTGACTAAATACGGAAAGGCAGCCCTTGACGTCGAAGCTTTACCTATTATAGGGTCCCATTTGAACGGCAAAATGAGCAGTGGAACTGCCACTTGCGCGACAGATAAAAACAACTTAAACCTTCTAATCAAACTGCAAACATCAGTGGATCACACAACCAAATCGAGAGGGGTTCATAGTTGAAAAACATGAGTCAAACCTAGGTCGAATGGAAAGAACCGAAGTAACAAGCAAAAAGACTGCCTGAATTGAAAAAAACTTGGTAATGATAGCAGCAAATGCAGAGAACCGTAATTTAGAGTGCAACGAATGTTTGCACTTCAGCCAATTCACCTCGGTTCAGTTTGTACAACTATTAAACTTGCACGAATGTTCTCTAGTTCAATTTGCTACTTTGCGGCGCCACCTGTTCAGTGCGGAAAAGAAAAAAGAATAGCGAAGGATCGTCGGCGAAACAAATCAGGGAACAACGTTGTAGGGGGAATGAGATTCTAAATACTGATTTGGGCACTGAGCTACTTCACCCATCGTCTTCAATCATCGCTTGCGTGGCGATCTTGTACACACTAACCCGGTATTCTAACTGTTCGTACATGAGAAAGTCGTCTGATTAAAGGCATCATGGTTTTTCCCCATGTTATTGAATCTCCACATCTAACCATCACCCAACCACCACCTGCGTCAAAGGACAGCATACAACGAGGCATTAATGATGCGGCCATGCGAGAAACAAGTCCAAATCACCCTAATGTGATCTCATTCAGCGTCTGTTCCAAAGACCGGGACCTTGGCCACGCATTTTAAGTCTAACCTCTATTTTATCCGCAGAATTCACACTACACATTCTGCCTGCACAATGAACACAACGGTGTTCAAACTTCAAAAGTCTCCGTATATCTGCTGCTCTGATCGACCATGTTTCGAGGCCGTACAGTAATAACGACCTGACTGCGATTATGTATACTCGAAATCTGATCGATAACAGTGTGCCACGCCGATGCCTAAGAAGCCTCAAATTGGTGAATGTCAATCGAGTCTACTGTATGTGCATCTTGAAGTTCACAGGGAACAGGACGTATGAGAAATTGGTGAAGTACTTATTACTAATCTCATACCTAGTAAAGGCAAAGCGGTATGTCAAAACCGTAAAATGAAGAGTGAAACTTGGTGAACGTTTCCTCAAAACGACAATTCGGGTGCCGAGAAACTGGGGAAAATAGGTAAAGAAATTCTTATCGTTCATTGTTGAATCGAACCAAAACACCAACAGCCACCTCGAATGGGTCAGTGGCCAAAACGTCATTTCCACATCCATTCAATGGTCACGGGTTCCAGTCCTAGTCCGGCCACAGTGAAAGTACGCTGCTGATCATGCCGTCACAGACCAATGAAAGCCATGAGCTATTAAGCAGACTTTTAATTGAGACAAGAATATTGAGACAGGGGGCAAACTATTTTGCTATCTTGTATCGAAAGGGAATATGTCTACATAGGATCTAACCAAATCAATCTCTCGAGAGTAAGATTGTTTTTTTTTTCAAACCCGCAGAAGTGACCCAGATCGATCACTAATGAATAATTAATTTATTGATCATGAGACGTTTCAGGTTTGCATGCTTACTATATCCCACGATATTTGATTAGCAAACATTGGCCAAGTGTTTTTATTATAGTGCGAGTGCCCGTTAGACATCTAACTGATTTGCAAATGTACTACTGCGTGCTTTTCAGGACAGAATCCATGGGAACTTAGATCAACTCGACTATCTACGAGGAATTTCAAATTTGGAGAAGAATTTTTCGGCAAGTCTTCCTATTGGGCAATCATTCTGTTTAGACATTTAGTGTTTCTTTTGTTTTTATCATCCCAATTCGAAGTGAGTTAACTTTCGCTGTTGACAAGCGTGAATTGTTCTCAAGCTGTCACGAAAGTGGCTATTCCTTGGCAGTTTTTATCGTTTATCTTTTGCTTCCTCTATAAACGAAACAACAATGTACATCAGTTTTCAGGAAGGGGGCCGCCCCGAAAAGGGCTGACAATCGGGAAGTTGACCGGCGGTGAGAGGATTCGAACCCGCAACCTTGTCGTTCGAACGACAAGACCCCATCCGTTTGGCCACCACCGGCCAATGAGCCGCTAAAGTTCCACTGATCCCTAATCCTTCTTCCGGGTGGTGACACTTAAAGTAGGTAACCGTGGATAAATTCAAACTTTAGGTACCCTGCCACACATGAAAATCATGGTCTTAGAGTAGTTAGGACTAAGAAACCGTCCCGTATCCTTGCTTTATGAGTATGGTGGAAAGGAAACGCCCATAATCGACTGGACAGACTATATGGAAGAAACTCGCACGCGCGACAGTTGAACTTGGAGTGAAACGAAAACTCCTAAGACCTCAGCAAGTTAAGCCGTTGAACCCGATTTTAGAAAACATGAAACGGAACTTTCACCCTAAACCGAGCGTGCCTACTTAGCCCAAAAACGAAACGGTTGACTAAAATATCTTTGTCTTCGCATTTAAGGCCGCCACATGGCTAATTTGAAAACAAAACAAACGTTCAGTACAACTAAACTGGAGGCAAAGTTGCTTAAGGGAAACACAAGAATACGGTCACTCGACATAATTCTGGGAATGCTGTCTTGTCTCACAGTTTGTTCATTGCCCATACAAACTGCAAATTCATTGTTGCTTGCCCAACGGTAAGTAATGTGTTGGGATTTTTCTCAAATACTTAGCACACGGCTAGCTGTTTATTTTGCGGCCAATGGGTCGTAGTCAGTTGTGAATTCCCTGTGAATGTCACTAACATGAAATGCGACCGACACCAGAGTCCAAATTAATGAGGGATCTTTTAATTGTTTGTTCAATCTAGATCATTGGGTTCTAATTTCTCTAATGCACGAAACAAGGTTAGGCACAGTTTTGGGTACTAATAATACGTGGAACGCAAATGTGTGCTCAGTGGAATCTCATTTATGTTGATGGATATTCGGGTCACGTTTTAAATTCTGAAGAGGTGCGTTCAACCGGGATATCCACAATGTCATAACAAACTGTAGCGCTGAATCCCAGAGTCTTGTTCTTCTTTTTCTGCCTCAGAGTGACAGCAACTCGGTGAGCTTCCCTTTTAGAAATGGGTCACCATTATCTTATTAATTTTGATGACAAGTTTGACGTTTTAGTGAAGTACGATAGTCATGCCGCACAGTCACAAAAGTTCAAAAGACTGATCGGGAGGATCAGTATACACGACCCTGAAATTTGGAGTTTCATAAAATTAGACAAATTGTAAGGATGAGTAAATCAATGAACTAATTTGATATTTAGAAAATTCAAAGAAAGTTTTCTCTTCTACTGATTTTGTCTCTTGTCACCAATATGACTACTAACAGCTCAGGTCAAATCTGCTATATCCATTCATCCGTTCTAGCCTGTTTAACTTTACAAAACCCTCTGTCACATGTACATGAATTACAAATAATGGTGATCGATTTTCAGTTCATTATAATGCGTTCTTTTAAACTTTTTTATCTTTCAGATACTTATGGATCAGGTGATTCATACAGCTCTGACTCTAAGCCGTACCAACTGCGTCCCTAATCCGAAGTATGTTTACGACGAAGTAAGTAGTCCGTCAAAAAGACATTCAGACAGCAAACCGCATACTTTTAGCATGAATTGTGCATTCCGTTAAATAGGAAATCAATCATGAAATATCTGGAGGATAACCGTTTCATTTTTACTCTTTGTTCTGTGCCGTCACTGTTCCTCCTTTTTACGTGTTTCCCTTCTTTCTTGTTTGTTCCGGTTACCTCAAATCGATCGACTCACCTGCCCGGCCACCTAAAGCACATGGATCAAAATGTGGAACGATGTTGGAAATATATCACCCAGTTGACAGATGCAACCCAGTGGCACGTGATGCATGCCTCACGATACCATAAGGTGAGAATAGGCAAAATGTTCACGTAGACTGTTTGTTGCCCTAGATCAGGCTGACGTGTATTAGAAATTGGGCCTTGTAGAGCTAACACATGAGCTTCATTTTACATGAATTTTTCTTGATTGCTCTACTCTAGATCAGAATTTGTCGGATCGTAAATTGACTTCTATGCTGGTATCAAAACGAACGCGTTAGAGCGGCATTCGGTGTTGGATTGATACTAACCCATGAAACCGTGTTTTGGGTGCAATATTTCAATATGAAAAACAGGATATCAGAAATGTCTTTTATCAGATGCTATCCCACTAATGGTTGTGGCGTAAAGCATGTAACCTGTGGTTCTGAATCCAAGTTTGATATTTCGTAACAAACTGGAAAGGAATTTGTTTTATTTTCATTGGATAATTTTAACTTGAGACATGACAGAACAATCCACTCCGTTACTATTGGGCACTTTGTCGTGGAAATTTAGGAAATGCAGTCCAATCAAATTTTCGAAGAACAGAAATTCTCTGAGAGTCTTTCAATGATGTATTGCTGCTTATCCATAGTCAACGATTTACTATTTGTTGATTTCACATGGTGACACGTGGAGCTTGCGATTGTTACGGGGGTGAAGTGCAAAACGTCTGGCTGCATTTTTCTCCACGGATTCGCATTGCGAATCAAGGAGGAAGAGGCTTCCTTAAGCTTAATGTGCAAGTGTCCCAACCACTGGGATATCGCGGTGCATTTGTCGACTGTGAACCACATAAATTAGCATCCGCTGTAGTGTAACTACTATGGAAATTCGACAGAGCGACTGATCACGTTAATCTCTACTGAATTAGCAATACAGTCTTTATATTGTCGAGTTTAAGTGTTGAGTTTAAATTGGGAATTCGACAATGAAAAGAGGAAAATAATTCACGGTCAAAATTCCTTGGACTGAAATCAGTCATGTGGACATCTGCACACGAATTTCGGATTCATTTAAGCCGAAATCAAATGTGCAGTCAGAACTTAGAATAAAGTGAAAGTCACCTCTTGGTCAACACACTACACTAGTTTGAATAGCTAACATGGATTCATCCTAGGAAGCGCTACTGCAGCTTCAACTGTGACTGCCGATACTAACATTTATGCTGACGTTAATATTATTTATACACTACCGAGTTCAGTAGAGCTATTTTCTAATTCAGACGGACTGGAATCGAACTACCGTAATAAACGTTATGTTCCTAGAATTGTGCGCAATTGCTGGTTCTTCAGGTCTGTGAGGTTTCACGTGATCATTCGCGGAATAACCGACTCGGTAACAACTTGTTGCACATTTTTACAACGTGAACATTTTCTTAAATTAATAGATTCAGCTTTCATGCTGTTGATCACATGTGTAAAATCAACTGGTTATTGATTTCCGGGATAAAAACTCGCCATGTTGTCCCCGTTGGCGACGGGACTTCGCATTGTTCGATGTAGAATGGTTCCATTGGGATTGCGTGCACAAACAGGTACTCGTAAATCAACATCTAATCATATTCTGACTTCTGACGTTTGAAAACCGTGTGTGCAAAATTAGAGGATTTCAGTTTTCGTCTTTCTAGGTTAATAGCAACGACAATATCTTATACAAGAAAAACTAACCTAGGCTGTATCGAGAGATGGCAAACATTAGGGAACTTAGCCGCATCACGTTCATCGGAATGAATCAGTTATTTTGTTCCCGTCGGGCATCACTTGTGTCCGGTGTCCGATACTGTTTAAATCGGCCCGATTGCATCACCTAGTCAGGGAGGGAAGTAAATTTTCAAAACGTCGGTGCAAATATATGAGAAAAACTGTACTTTCGATTGAATCGCATTTCAACAGAGCATGAAGTAGGCGATTTTATCCTGGACTAAACGCTAATTTTCTGCTTCGATCTGAACAACTAGGGAGCATCGCATCGACTAAAAACCCAGTGATCCCGATGAACAACCGATATCAAGCGGATATATATATATATATATATATGAGTAGCAAGTAGTATATGGATGAGTGAACACAATTTGCCCGGGAGCACACGACCGGTTTCGCGGTTACTGTCGCTCGTCAGGTATGCATACCCGGTGTTCTTTTGTCCAAACATCCACATACGTGTACACTCCGAATTGATATTTCTCACCAAAATCGAATCTGTAGCATCAGGAGTGTTCGTGGAAGCTCTTTATCGAAGAGTCCACAGAAGAACCACAACTGTGATTCGCTGATAACGAAATTTCATTTTATTTCGAAAATTATCCCTAGGTTATTTCTAATTTGGACTGTTGGTCTACTAACTTGATATTTTATTCTACTTTAGTGATCAAGGCCTTTTAGTTTTATTTGCAATCCTGGATTCATGAGCATTCTTTTTAAAAGACCAAGCTGGCGGACTGATTTCCATCGTCGATTTGTCTCACTTTTCGTACACGTTTGATAGAATTTTAGCTCAGGACGTCAGCATTTCTGCTCTGAGTAACATTTGACGGAGATCAATAAATCCTCCGGAGTACGCAGTATTTTCCATGCACTCTTCATATTCAAAAATTGACGCCTGATAATACGTTAGACGGTAAACCACATGAGGGAGGAAAAGTTGTCATTTCAGAACTTTTCATTGTCCATTAATTTGATACATGCAAATGTTTTCTGGGTGGAAGCAGTTTCCCGCGTTTTGTGAGTGATTTCGCGAGTTTTCTCGAACTTCTCCAGTTTATTGCGCCATGGACCATTTGATGAATGAAAATTTGTTCAATATATTTGGTTGTCAGATCGATTGTTCGAAGGACTAATTGATTTTTTTTGACAGGTTGAACGGCAGGTACGTAATTCATTTCATTCGGTCGATTATGACATTTGCTATTCGTCTTCCTAACTACTTTTGCGTGCGAAGTTCGGGTAATGTCACTGTTACTGTAGGAGTATCACTGTTCTTCTATGGAGAACTTGTTTACTGTTCATAATTTTCCCATCCAAACAGTTTCATCACGATGTTCGTACAGCCCAAATGGAGTTGACAAAACTAGTGGGGGCCAAAAAGGACCTAATGAGTTCTTTACTCCAAAATCCAGCTCCGCTGAGCGTGAAAAGTCTTGGTCATGCAAAAAACAACATAGAAATTCAACTGGTGAGTTATCAACACCGAGCATGTAATTTTTATCATTGAACGAACATTAGGCTGTCCATTCCGAATAGAAGAAAAAACGAATACCTAAACTGTTCTCAGTATTTATCGAGGGTTCATTGATATACTTATGCCATATATGTCATACATACCATTTCGAAGTGTGCAAGTATAAGGATGCTTGGAAAAGTGGGTATCGAGTACGCATACCTGACAAGCGGTAATAACTGCAAAACCGGTCGCGCACTCCCGGGCAAATTTTGTTCACTCATCCAGATACTACTTACAATTTCCGTCTACACATATGTATGTTCTTTGGCATTGTGCCCTCGTTCCTAAGGTTGGCTCAGCCCAATTGACAAAATTATCAATGAATCACAGTTGTGTTTTTTCTGTGAACTCTTCGACGAAGAACTCCCATTCATCCTCCTGGCGCTACAAATTATATACATATATACAAGCATGGATAATAATTTTCTGAGCGCTATACACTGAATAACTTGATCAGCTTTCGGCAGGGCTGTTCATTTCATTCCCGGGCGCGGAATCCTAGTTCTAGGGATTCAAACGGGTGCAAGTGAGATGAGCCGAAAACTGTCTCTGAAGGTGATCCTGTCTAATACATCGCAATTTGGGCAAAAGACCGCACCTCGATGTGGTGAGACAGTTTTCTCACACCCGTGGTCCCATAATCCCTACAAGGTGGCTTATCTCAAGCCGACGATGCAGTCAAGCTTGGAAAATCGGTGGCTCTCTTGCCCTGCAGAGGTGGAGTTGACCTAAGCTAGTAACTCAAAATAGAGAAGAAAATTGAGTGGAAGAAAAAGTGATCTGAAAAGTTAGTCTTCCACACAGCCACTCCTCGTTGCTATGTGAACAGAATCTTATAGGTACCAAAGGCTTTACGTGATGACTCTACTCATGCTTGCGCTTGAGAGCAAGGTTATCCAGTATTACTCGTCTAGTGCTTCAGTGACCTAATAGAATAAAACGAATTCCACACTACCTCGGTTGTTGGACAAGATAATTGGGACTGTATTGCCCGTTGCTTCAGGCAGAATACACAGAGACTACGGGGCTGTAGCTCAGACGTTATTGCCTTTTTGTTTTCTTATCATAGGTTCCGTCTAGGGTTCTAGAGTAAAAGTCATCTGCGGTTCGAGCATCCGTGAAGCATAGTGCGCCCCATCGCTTCAGTGACCCTTTCTATCATGTTGGTGCAGGGATAATGGTTGTAGAAACTAAACTAAACTAAACTAAGCTAAACTAAAATAAACCAAACTAAACCAGTATTCTGTGAATTAACAGGAAAGCTACTGAAGGTGCCGCACGAATGCTCTTGTTCACATCTCTGCTCACAACTGCAGCACTGCAGTACACAATAAGCTAACTAGTGAAGTATCTCCAAGTGCAGTCACTCTTCATTGGACGTCCTTGACTTCTTCAGCATATCACCTGTTGCGAACTTTAAAACATGAAGTGATCCTATTAAGTTTTGCTTTCATTGCGAAAAATGGAACCAAAGAACTTTACGATCTTATGCCGTATCCTTCGGCCAGCTAACAACGAATAATAAACTTAATTTTGGCTGTTGTAATCGTATTCTTGATTCTGTCCCGTCTTATGTTTACTTACCAAAATTAACGAGTGGCTCGTAGGTCCGTCTGATGTTCCATTGACGTGCACATGCTGTTTGTATCCTAGTGTACGTTATTAAAGGAGATTTTCATATCCCTCGATAAAAAACCAATTTTGGGACTGTTGGTTAAGAAAACGCCCGTAGAAACTAACTCACACAGAGGGAAAGCCGTGACCAGAATAGTCTTATTGCCAGCACAGATTAAACGTATAATAATAATGTTTTTTTTTCACGGAAACTGTTTGTCCTCAAGTTAACTTCCTTAGCTTCACTCTATGTGCCCTTGTATTTCGAGTCAGATCAAATACCCCGTACAAGGAACGAATTAAATACTAGGGCAGAAATCAAAGCCGTTATTTGCACCCTCTCTGTTCCCGGTTTACTCAGAATTTCCGCACAACCAATTGCTTACCGGAGCACAAAAACCCGGAGGTTGCTGACTTGGGATCCCTCATTTCATGTCATCCGGAGTATTTTGTTTCGTAGGCGACCGTGTGAATTCACATTGCTCAAAGGCTAGTGACAAAATTACAAACTAGGTTTAGAGTGGTTGACAAACAAACACGAAGTCCAACATCATGGTACCTTCAAAAATGGGTGCTCATCTAGACCTCAGGCGAACAGGAAAGATTACTGATTGCTTGTAAACACCAGTTAGAAAGATAATGTGAAAAAGAGTGCCCCCGTCACGTGGAACAAGGGATTAACGACGTCACAAACTTACGAAAAACACACAGCATGGATAAATAGAAACTTTATAAAAGTGGCACTCTAGCAGATGTGCTCAAAACGCCTAATAGCGGTCAGTAGGTCAGCGAACGTTTGGCAAGTAGATTGGAATAAAAATCTAACAGCCGGGGGTGGGATGACCAATGATAGAACTCAGTCAATTTTACTGCTAACGGCATGTTTGTTTAGCCCGGGTTTGTCAACGGTAAGCAAACACGAACGTCAAAAGTAGAGCAAAATTCTTGAAAGCATTATTAAGTTTTCTGCACTTTCAAAGCTGACAAAGGAATCCATTGGTATCGTTATTTAGTAACATACTTTTACGATTCTGTTACACAAAACAAGACTTGATCTAAGCTAAGCAAGTGAGTACTCTGAACGAATAAAACAGCAAAATTAAACAGTTTGACGTATTTTCGGTGTTCCTGGACTGATTCCCACGGATTTGTTCCCTCGGATTCGTCCTTTGTGTTGTCACCAGGCCAAATTCATGGATCTGGCCGCCAGTGCACATCAACTGTCCATGCAGTCCCGGATAGTAGCCCCCCTTCATCATCGTAAACATTTGTCGAAGGGACGTCATTCTGCCAGCATGCTCGCCTCTATTCGAGTCGCCCCTGATGCATGGCTTCATCGAGGTGACCCAGTTCGCGTATGGGAAAATAGTCGTTTGGCATCTGAGCTTTTACATGAGTGGTCAGCCGAGACACCGGACGGGACACACGCAACCACACTACCTGCTGGGTGTTTGTGGCTAACATCGCCGGAGAGTAGTCCAGCATCGAGTTCAAGACAAGAGCACACGAGTCGGATCACACTGTTTACGGGCCACACAGTAGAACATCAAGAGGACATCGGTGATGGCAGCAGCACGGGAACAGAGGCACACAACGGTAGAACACAAACAAGCGAATCACGATCCAAGCGCAAAAAGAAGACCAGGTTGAATTTGTTCACAAACAACAAGGCTTTGGCTTCAAGGTAAGCGTATACTTTACTTCAGAGCTGGGCATTTTTTAATCAAGCTTGACTGGTTTGGGAGAAATTTTAAGTTAGGCTTTCCCCCTATTCGCACGAGGTCCAGTTATGCAAACCAAAAACAGCTGACGCGCTTTACAGGGCCTCAAAACAATCAACCTGATCCGCGAAACCTGTCTTTATTTAAAAAGGTGGTAATTAAAAGATAATGCCTGAAAATGTTGATTCTCACACCCATACTAGCCAAAAATCCGCGAATAAGTGCAGTGCGATGCGTTCGATGAATGATCACGTGTAGAATGCAGGAGAAATCAACACTGTGACATTGAGTAAGGTTGGACACTGGAGCTGATCAGTTCAAGAACATCACCTGCGAGAAACCGGCTGATATTTGCTTAACCTTCACGACAGCACGCGTGTATCCAGAGGGGATTTGGTGAAGAATGAAACAGTATATGAATTTAAGACCGTATAAACAACTCCATTGGTCATATGAACCAACTGTAGCGTTCTCACTCAAACGAACACCTAAAAAATCACAACGAATTGTGCGCAGATGGATTAAAGCCGACTGATTGGAACGCAAAGCAGATTCACCCGCTTTCAATTGATTTTCGAAATGTAGGTGACCTGCGGAGCTCTTAATGCATCATTAGTTATCGGGTATGTCATTATATTCTTCTTCCTCACCGTGGCAAATACAGCTGTCCTCAACGAACTTCTTTCGTTCGGAAATTTTTTCACACTGTGCAAGAGGTTACGGTTCTCATTTTCAATTCAGGACAGGAGCAACATGTTTATTGTAAGTGGATGACCATTGTTCGGGAGCAAGCTCGAGACGAGTGCACCGAATTGTCATCATTCGAACGACTACTACAAGTATCATCCTTCGTATGACCAAAATTTCATAACGTCACAGTCAGTGCACAAGTTTAACTGATTTTATCCTCACGTTTAGCAAATTCAGATCATTTGAATGCACACAGTCAGAGAAGATTTCTGTCCGCTTTTCTTTCTGACCTCTTCAGATAGCGTTTGCTTTTTCATTCCCGTCCATTTCTACGTGATCCATGATTTTTTTGCTTGTCTCAGTTCAGTTTTGCATCCCTTGCCTTCAGCAGGTGCATACTACTGATAAAATTTGCTGTTTTGGAACTGGTACCATAACTCAATAAAATAAATAGATTTAGACGAAAGTGCTAATGAATTTTTCCAATTCTATGATGAAACTGTCATGAACATTTGAGTCAACTAGCCTGGAATCGCTTCCAGCAGCTGGAGGTCATGTGCTCTCCCCAAATTCGTGATCGATGAGCAAATGTATGGTGCTGATTGGTCAACCATTCACTATGATGGCGTGTGAGATTTTGTATGCTCAATTATCTTGATGTCCGTACCTGCATGCGTGTGCTAGTACTTGTAAAAATTGGTATCATTAGGTTAAGGACGCGAATGTTTGTGTGTGAACTAGCATCTATACATGTTTTATTGATCACTGGGTGGAAGACGGTGACCGTAAAATCAAATGATTTTTGTTCGCGCTTTGGGAATACCGTGGGAACTAGCATTCGTAATGGAAATACTTGAACTCGCTTCCTTGGTGTTTTTCACATAATTGACTACGTTTGGCCCTGTTTTGTGTCAGTTGATCATGAGATTGCGGCCGATTCGAATTGGGGGGGGGCTATCGTCGAGATTTAATCTGTCGTACATCGCCACCGATAACGGACAGCTAAGTTGAGCACGAATCGAGCACGAATCTGTTTTCATACCTCCTGCAACCAAACAGAATAATCTAAATAAAAAGTAGCTTACAGTGTCACGGAAACCAGTGATAACTGGGGCAGATGAGCTATCATCATATCATTATATCCTTTAGAGTAAATTCGCAAACAGAGGTTCAATTTTTCGAGGTTTGCAAAATAGTTGGTTAAACCTTCATGGAACTTTGATGAATGAACTGGGTAGACAGATTGCGAGCGTTTTATCATTAGTGCAAGCGATATTGTCAACGGGATGACAAAAGTGGGTTGTATTTTTTGCCAAAAACCAAAAATGATTGTTGCGTATTCCCAGAAAAGTTTTTTCGATTAAATAATTGTTGAAAATGCCTCTGAGGGTTTTTGCGTTGTTCCCAGTTGTCAGCAATTCGAATTACCTGAGCCTAGTTGCCGAATCCGAGACTCTGCGAACTATCAACAGCTTCCAAATCTGCACCCGTATACCCTACTGCAATAACCGTAGCCAGTTGGATTTATGGTGATTAGTCCATGTTTCCACAAACGGTCATCTTTAGTAATTTATTTACTTTGTAAAATCGTCCACAGTGCAACACCAAACGTCTCAAAATAATCCTGTAATTTGATTTGTACCATGCGTTCATCCGAATGGACAATCAAACTGCTGAATCCCAAGACCAAAATATTCGCTCAAAGCAAAACTGGGCACGAAACAATTACCGAATCACCGTTTTAGGGCCAAAACTAATTTGATATGGGCTGTCATTCGAACCTCAAATATGTGCATATGGTCAGAAAATGGAGCACGATGGAGCAGAACTGTAATAGAGCAGGGTGCCATTTTAATAAAAAAAATTGGCAATCACTTAGGCGGAAATAAGCCGCAGAGTACGTTCGTCCGGCAAATACTAAACTACATTAAATAGTTGGATTTGGAACTATCTTTTGGCATTATTCTCTCACATAAAATTAACCCTTCTCTGGTAGTTCTTTCCCGAAGGAACCAAAAGCCGTTTGAGTACTTTTATTTTTCGTATAAATATTATATGTTACACTAGTGTTATATTATTACTGCAGTGTGGTATAATCAAATTACTCGACATTTAGCAATGCATACAATTATTTTGTCTCCGGGATTTAATCGCACATTTCAATGAGAAGTATCCTACAGCCTAAAGTAATAAAGCTCGCATTTCGCTTAGACATGGATCGATCGTCGGCCGGTTATGAAGCGTTTTGAGACTTTCGCCTGTATTTATTTTTCATCACAAACCCAAACCAATGTGAAATTCGTTCCAGATTGTCAATACTCGTTGTGTTTGTGGCACACAGGTGATCCTTGACAGATTTTTCGTGAATACTTCATAGGAGTCACATGCTCTAAAGCTTTGTGTCTAGTATCATTCTGGTATTCAATAGACGATAGTACGTTTCTTGTGCAACGCCCACACACAGTAACCATGATGGGACTGTTGTCTAAACCCTAGTTAATTTCAGATTATTCCGAGGTTATGATAATTAAACGAAAAATTGACTTTTGTTGGCCAGGCATTTTACTTTCATGTTTTGAATTGTTCTAAAGTCATACTTGAAATGATTTTGCCGTTAGATTTCAAACAACATTATTTGCTGCCTGGATGGATACCATTGGAGACTGGGCAGTCATACTCATCCCAACCTACCGCAGGTATATGGGCAATATGGTAAACAAGCAGGTAAGTTAATTAAGGAATGTCCTGTTGAACTCCTCGTTTTTATTTCTATGACAACCCAGTTCCAATTCATTCAGGCTTTTGATGAAGTTCTCCACCAGGCTATTATTGATCAGGTCACTTTGCGCTCTGCAGTCCTAAACGGAATTTTATTCGCCCATATGCGATGTACATGAACATGAATGTCAGTAGTATTACCGTAAAAAAACAATCATTAGTCCCGTAACTTTAACGCCAGAAGAGAAGTAATCCGTTGTTTATGATTATCAAAATAAAAGATCTCATTTGGGACTTCCAAGATTTTGGTATGGAGGACGTTGCAGAAGTTCTCATCCGCAAAATCACGTGTCAGTTGATACCAACAAATGTGGCATATTCTATGCCTAAAGTGAATGTTTCCCCATTCGACTTGTTTATTTGATAATGACACAGAAGAACTTATGGGTTCAGTAGTAGTGCATATGGGCACTTTTTAGATGGACATTCTTTCTTATATTATCTGGCCATCTGCTTTAGAATACCTACCAATTTCTAGATTTGGTTGCTTGACTTTTCAGACTCGTTTTTCACGCACTGACCTCATGTCATCTGATCAGGCTCGCACTTGAGATGCAGATGTAGAATGTAGAAACCGAGTCTTTAATCATCCACATAAGGATTCTGTAATTTTATGGGTGCCGGCTGAATGCACCAGTGTGACATACTTATCCACGGAAGGAATGTTTAAACTGATTAGCTCGACCAAAATAACCACAGGCACAGGTAATGATAGTATGATTTCAATGCTTCTAACATACGATGGAGCTTCGTTTACGGACGCATTTACCTTTCTTCCTAGCACAGGCTTAGGCCAGGCCCGAGTTCCGGAGATTTGTCACCATTTTTCCATCTTCACACCTGGAGATAGCGGTCCAGTCTTTTCATCTCAACGCACCTACGCTTGGCAACCTTAAGCCAACGCAAAATGTCGTCCAAAGATGTGTAACTTTGTCCACTAGTGCGTCTGGCTCTCGTCTTTAGTTGGCTTAGATACTGCTATGGTTTCTGTGGTTCATTGTATTTCCAGTTATTCTGACGCATTCGCTAAATTTCCTCGCTGCACTTTCAATGATTGTTTATTTGCTGTTGACCCTTTTCCACGGCCCTTATTCGGTCGCAAATGAGAACAGTTGGGCCGTCCCAACTACCTGCTCACATGGCTGTAAGACCAATTCGCCAACTAAATTTACTACACTGATCGGGGTGGAAAAATCTTTATTCGGCTGGTTAACAATTTAGAATCTCATCAAGGAGCTTTTGCCTTTTGTTTATTTGTCCACACCACACTTCGTCGATCTTTTCATAAGTTCTCCCCTCCCTATTCGGTCGGTCAAATAAGTTGAAGTTGTTGGTCTCTTTCCATGTGCATCTAGATTCGCGAAATTTCTCAACTTTTCTAACAAATTGTTTCTCATCCACAATTTTCCTCTTGGTTCTGGTTCAACTGTCAATCTCACAAAATGCATTAAGTGATTGTTCACTTTTTCGCAATTTGTTTACTCTCGCGATTCCTTTTTATTAACATCTTTCCACTCCCTAGGATTGCTTATAAATCGCTAGGGACAAAATCTTGAGATGGACACCCAGTGATTTTGATTGCGTAAAGAAACTTGCAGGATTGTCGTCTGAAGCAAAATATCTGCAGCCTTTAGTTTTCTTCGTCAACATGATTTGACACACGAGTTTATTGTTTGTCTTGTTTATTGAAGCAAGTCCGTGGAATCATTCCCCGTAATTTTTCCATTATCAGCAATCCATCTTTCATGACTCGAAAGAAACTGTCCATCACACTGCGTTCTATAGACTTAGACACGAGTGAAAAATTTGTATAGAAAAGTTTTCCCGGATCCTACGCATTCTCCAGACACTTATCCTTCCGAAAACACCTTTCACACTAGGACCCATTCCATCTTTCGCTCCGTACTTTCCCACATCATTATCTACAGAAAATCAAACGTTCTCCACTTGGTGGGAAACTCACCCATCTGGAGCCGATTGTTGTGGACCTTCCATGCAGTCAGTAGCAACCCCACCGATTTTGTTCCAATTTTTACTGTCCGAATAGGGACGAGGGGAGAAACGTGTCCATTATACAGCGAAATGCGGACTCCCCTGTGCGCAAAAGTCCAACTAAATAAGAATAAAATTGTTTTAACAATTAATGTGTGTCTTGTGGCATTCGGTCTAACCTTCTGAACTGCGATGAGTATGTTATTCCTCGTGCTATAGAATCCATTTGTTTCAACAGGGTGATATAGAATCCAATCAAGCTGAACAACTGGATGAGCTCAAATCTGGCCTAAAACCGCTCACCGACTATGGAGACAACGAGCTTCGGTCACTGGCTACCTCGTTCATCTCAAAACAATTCAAGCAAACAGGTACGAGTCATATGGGAAGTTTCTTGTGGACTGTTTTAAATCGGACTGGCATAAATTCCGTTTACCTCATCCAAAAGAGAAATTACGTGCTCTGGAAAAACAAAAACGTGCCGTCAAAAGAATAGTAGAAACCGGACTAAAAATAATTGGAGATTTTAACTTATCGTTTGATCTGCAATTAGCATCCGGTTTCCAGCCAACAGAAATCTCCCTGTAGAGGGGAACGAATCAGAAGTATCTGGGATCGCGTTGAAGCTCAACCAAGCCGTCAAATGCTGCGACGAATGGCTAAGAATCTCTTTAAATAATCAACAGAGAACAGTATTCCAAGCACCTATTTTCTGTGGGATCTGTGGTCCGCATGATGTATGAGTAGTTTCTCGGCTAGCCACAGAGTAACGACTACGCACGTGGCTCATTTGCATCCTAAATGGGCAAATTAAAGTCCCCAGTTTGAATCCTCCTGCGCTCAACCAATTCCTCATCTGGCATTCTTTAATCAGCCCTAACCTCAGCACTGAAGGACTATTTACTTATCCACATTTTTGACAAGGAATTAAAAAGATGGAATAAAAGCAAGACTGCTCGTCCGAAAGGTCATGATCATGATTCACAGACACATTCACTAGCCAAATCGTTAGCACATCTGCACTTACCGTAACCTTTCTTTGATGAATGACGTGATTCCCGGTTCATGGGTTCTCTTTCACTAGGTGACTGGTGACAAGTTACTTACAAACGAAATGCAGAAGAAAGAACAATTCAACAGTTATGTCCATGAAGTGCCTGTTTAACTCCCCCTTCCCGAATGTGTGGATGGATTTTGGGTGAGGCAGTTTAGTCACTAATTAACGGAAATAAAACCCGGAGAAATATTTCATCGTGAGAATGGGCACCATTTCTGTAGACAGATTATCGTAGATTGGTCAACCTTTATTGCTTGGAGATGAGATGGTCATCCTGGCCACACGACTGAATGATGCTGACTCTTAAAAACCATAGGAAGGAGATGCATGTTCAAATTCTTCTTGGATTTTGGCTGCAAGAGTAGGATTTCAAACCAACACGCGGGAATGTAACTCTTGCGGTTTTCGATATCCATGTGTCATATTGTTGCACGGTACCCCTCTGTCCTAAACCAATGGAAAATTTCATAATGTTCAGTAGTCGTGTGATTGGTTTTAATTTGATCTGAGCGTTTGACAGTCACCGCCAAAAGAAAGTGTATCACACTGACCGGTCAACATCGCTAACAGATTGAGTGACAGACCACCCCATCCGGACCAATCAGAAAAAAAAATCTAAAGAAATACCAAGAGTTTTACTTAAATTACTTCAGACTCACATGGTCTGCATTGAATAAATCTGTGTTCCTGTCCAAGGAACGTTCCAAATCCATCACATGTCTAGAATAATACTTCACCTGATTAGTATTCTCGATTTCTATGCACACAATCACACCTACGGTACTCCGCCGACTACATAATCTGTTAGCCACTGGAATAACGACTAGAACATCTTCAGTTAACTTCACCAAAGGTAGTTTTAGCAACCTGCAATCTTCACAAGTGGAAGTAAAAATGTAACCAGCAATTTATAATTTTCAGTTCAATTCAGTTTAGTTTGTAGATTGATTGACCTTACACTAAAATGCCCTGAATTTGTAAGCTATCTCACAAACTCGTTGTCCGTTGCACACGAACCATTTGCATTCATTCTCGTAAACAATTATCATTAAACGTAAGCCATTATAAGGCAGCCATATGCAACCGACTTACTTTTTGTTCTGTTTCAACGTTTTTCAGCTGCCCATGAAGATACGCAAACCGAAGAATTAAATTACTTTGTGCAAACGCTGAATGCGTGGAATGTAAGCAAACGTCCTTATGGGACTTTCTCTCGGATTAGCTTCTATAATAGATTTGTAAATCACATTGTAGCCTAAATCGTTTCAGGCTAGCACTGAGCACGTGAGCGAACAAAAGTACCGAGGCGTACTCGCTCGGGACTGTGTGGTTAAACTTGGCTGAGCACTGATTGTTCTTATACCTGTGACTATGACGGTGTCACAAGCTCTACCAAGAGGAACCACTTCATTTAATAGCCCATTCATTAGATAATTTAGTTCTGCCTTATGAAGCGTCAGGTTAAACAAACCTGTACCAAGTAAGCTTAAAATCTTAAGCATTGCCGATAGGCATGACTTATTTGAGCACCAAGAAATTAAGTTGTTTTATGTATTCAGTCATTATCAGAACAGATCTCTGCAAATTTGGAGTCACTGTACACACGTTTCTATTTGGTCGAAAAATATTACCAGCGCCTAATCACGAACTCCTAACAGAGTCTTAAGGTATGGGCGATTGACTCGAGGTTTTTGGTTTGATTTTAAATAAACTAATCGGAAATAATTAATTAGTCAGAGCTGATTTCCCAACAAACAACTAATGTTCGACAATTTTCACTAAACTAAATTTATATTATAAATTGCATTTTCATTCTTTTTCATTTGACAGCATGGAAGAGTTCTGATTAGATACCTGGGAAAAACAGTCATGTCCAATTTATCGCAAAAGGATATATTGTGGTTTCTCTAAAGATTGTATTATTTGGTAACTTATCTTTGACCTGGAACCAAATAAAAATCAAGCCATCAACTCTCGACAAGTAATGTTCACCTCGTTCGACTGTGTAAATAATTGATAAACTTTTCGCTTTAGTCCACTTTACTCTTTAGTAAAAATCAAAATGGACTTAAATAAACAATGAAGTTGATGAAACTAAAAGGGAGTGACCAGGAAAAGATCCGCAACTTACAATCCGGTTGCCTGAATGGACATTTTTGACTATTCGTGGCAGTATCAAATTTCAAATTTATTCTACCTCTGAGGACACATTACGGACTCTGGTCCCAAACTCCCGCTCAAGTGCAATATACTGTCCCATACATTTTCATGCGAAGTAAACTCAAAAATTTGACCCGCACAATTAAATGTTCAGATTGCGAAACAAAGTCTGCCCCACTATTGGCATCAAATTGACCTAAATATCGAGTTGGTAATCCTGTCGCCGGTCGGAAGTTGTTAAAGAAGCAATTTTGTGTTGCTTCAGAATGCTGATGCATGAGAGTTGCGCTATCTTTCGGCCAACATCTCCTGTTGCTGGCTGAGATATGGCGGTGGGCCAGGGAAAGAACCGTATCCGATTTCACATATTTGACTGGCAAATGATCACAGTTCCTCTATTTCTGGCTTGTCATTTGCATGTCTACATTCAGCCTCTGGTTCACCCGTGGGTTAGGATCTTTGCGGTGTCCCTTTGTCCAGTTCTGTCATCCCGGATTATCGCCGGACTTTTACTTCTGTGTAATTATGTGCAGTAAATATCCCAGCCGGTCAACAGAAAACGGACCTCACCATTTTTTGCGTGCATGTAATTAGCATTTTCACTACTCAGTCAGAGCTGATTTCAATGATACTTTCTAAAAATGGTCGAGATTTGAATTTATATTGTTTTATGAAGAAAGAATTTTGCAGTTCCTGTGAAAACCAGACGTGCTGTTGTAATACTGTGTGCGCTAGTATAAGAGTCTACGGCGGTTTCTGATTTTGATTCTCACAGAATCTGCGCGGTCAGTTGGCCGAAGCAAAGAAGGCCTCGTCCCTGCGTTCTTTGAGTCAAGAAGCCCTTGTTCAACCATTCGAAACGAAGCAGGACAAACGTGTTCGTTCATTCGAGTAAGGATAACTTTTGCGATACTTTGTCATCTTAGACCTTCAAACTAATAAATCAGCACTCTTCTTTGAAAAAACATTTTTCATGTAAATCTCAGAATTACTTGTGAACGTGTGCATGGTACTGATGATAATCTTAGCTCGACGCCAATCAGACTAGTTTATTCACGCACAAATTTCAGATCACTCGATTCTGCACTCGGAAGTATCGCGCGCCAGTTTCGTTCTTACTAAGGCCTACCAGCGTTGGCTGTTGTTCAGGGTAACATTTTAGCAATCCCAACTTGGAAATTGTGACCGGTCTGGACAGAGGTTGATGAGGCGACGTTAATACGCACACAAGCTCCCCAGAAGCCGCATCTGGATTTTAGGTCCTGGAAGAAACATTGGAACTGCAGCTCTAGTAGGCGCAAACCTCGTAGCCACAACTTTATGTAGCTAGCTATACAAGTGCACACTTGCCCAAAGCACGACATGAGTAGTCGATACTATACCAAGATAACCAAAACGGTATGAAGCTGGAACAAAGCAAAAAATCCCCCACAAGCTCCCCCAACGCAAACACGCACAGACGCTGACTTGGCTTGGTTGCGTCACGTAGACGCATCAACGAAACCCGGGTGTCAGTCTGGGTTGCGTCATCAAGTGCAAGCTGAATCAGGCCCAGTGTAATCCGAATTGTCTGAGTGATCTAATAGTTCGTCCGGCCCCAAAAGTGGTGACCTAAATTTTCGTTTGGTCAAATAACTGAGCCACACTGCATTGTGCCCATCCCGACCATTCAAGGGGGCACGAATGTCAGGGTCCCGGCGGCATCTGAGCCCAAAACGACGGTTTAGGATGAGCCGAGCCCGTCCAAAATTCCGGTGATGAGTCATCCGATGACGATGGCAGATCATAGCTGGGACACAGGGCTGCCGACAAGCCCACTTGCACTGAGATGAGTGAGGCACGGATGCCAGATCGACTGCAAGCCAGGACGCTAATCTTAACACGAGTGACAGTCAACGGGACCACCCAAGGTTAATCATGCGGATCGGATATCGGCGTGAAATGTCGGCTCAGCTAACACTGACGTTTTCAATCCTGGCTGAGTGCTCTAATTGTATCGTCCACCATTGGTATGGTTGGGCCCATTGTCATGTTTGATTCACCGATCTCAACCTCCACACGTCCAACATCCGTTGAAGTGTTTGGAGCCAGTAGTCAACTTGAGGCTCAGTTGCGGCCGATTTGTGAAAATCAATGAGGAGTTAGTCTGCGCCAAAATGATGGACAAACTCTGCCCGATGTGATGTAGCTCCACCATCCTAATTATTTGAAAGTCGATTCTTACGTGTAAATTCTAGCAAAGAAGGCCTACAGCCACTAGCGATCAACGGTGGACGTCCTATTCAACTTTGCTTCATCTCATTTTGATCAAACGGGTAAGCAGTTGCACTTGTTTTCCCGGCTGCAGTAACATTGATTGTGTCGACAGAAGGATGCTCTCTTTAGTTGAGACTAACTGTATTTTAGTTATCGTGTACTGACTTTTAGATACCTAATTCGTAGTTCGGAGTCAAATAAGTGATGTTTCAGTTGAGAACCCAATGAGAGGCGATCTTTAGCGTTCCTGAATCATCCATTCAGTGAATGAGCTCCCACACTGGATTTGTTTGCCCATTGCAGGCCACATGATATCTGATATTCGAATGCTCTACACCTAGCATTTAGAATGAATTGACAACAATCGATTTAATTGATTACGGTACTCTGTTCTAACATCTCAAGATGCAAAAATGTTGTATCCATATAACCGCGTAATTCTCATCGATAAGTTTCTATTTCAAATAAACTGCTTTTACTTGAATCTGATTCGGGAGACATCGGACGACTCCACCTAAGCTACCAAGTACGTTAGACGAGATGCGGTCTCACATGGTATGGCCGATTTAAGAAGTGGTCATTCTGTCGTAAGCCGCTGCTACTAGGACTATAGCTAATGGCTGCAGATCAGCTGCCCACATGACTGGCGTTTCTTTCTATCTGGATGGGAATTCTTTATGTGACTCGCCTCACTAGGTTTGTCCTTTGTGTTGTATTTTAATTGCCAAACTCCATAATAAACGAATGGCATTTTGCGCTAAATCGCTTGCCCAAGATTGTTAAAGAACGGCTTCTAGGTTTTACAAGGCCATCGTAATCAATTCTAAACGATTAGGGAATCGGTAGCACAAAAGCCTGATCATCCCATTTCATGACAGCTAAGTAAACCCGAGGACTTCCTGTCGGTATAATCAAATTTTCTCACTAGAATCTCATTTGAATCGTTAGGAGCGTCAATGGGTCGTAAGTCCATTTAAGAAACTAAGAAACGAGAGCACTAGTATAGGGATGGTTGGACAGAAGAATACCGTCTACGCATACCTGAAAAGCAGCAATAACCGCGAAACCGGTCGTGTGCTTCCGCGGAAATTTTGTTCATCCATCAGTACGGGTAATATACTACTGAGAACAATAATCAGATTTTGTTCGGCTGGCCGGCTGGTTGGATGATTCAAATTGTCTTTCCTACTCTCTCCAGAGCTCGAATTCGATAACCGTAATGAACGGAGACAAAGTGATCGCCAAAACGTTGGCTCCACAGTGGTTCGTTTAGTTAATTTAGTATAATTAACTAATGTAGAAATCTTGGTAGCCAATCCGTGGTCTGAACCAAGACTGACAATCAAAATCAGCGGTAATGTCAAGACAACACGATAATCCGGTACGGTAAAGAAAAAGGTATACTTGTCTATTGTTAACCACAAAACTAAGTCGCTAAATGAACAACGCACTCAAGTTCACACTCTGAGACCAATAGCGAAAACAAAAGAGAGCTTATGCAGTTGATTTGACTCTCGTCTAGCTCATCCTACCAGTCACCTAAGGCCAGAATCTACTAGAGAACAGTCTCAGTGACTTCGGGGTCTATTGACGTATAACTTTAATACATAGTTTGGATTCCCTGCTCGAATTTCGCAACTGGCCGACATTTCCAACTTTGGTTGAATTCGATGAATGGTATCAAATGTAGTTATCTATAATCATTGAATTGACTTTCTTAAATGAAACAGTCCGCATATTGAGAGTAAAACTTGCTTCACATCAAGAATTACCTTCCACAAGAAGGTGGATAGCAGCTTGCAGTCATTGATCGTATTTTTATCAAAAGACTACTCACAATTGTACAATAAAATCTCATAAAGTTAAATCTAGACCTTACTTTGCTTTCAACAGACGGAAAAATGACGGGATTCTTGTGACTGTATGTTCAATCTTAGGTCGTAAATCTGATTTTCTGTTGTCGTACAGTGAGTTGTTTCCACGCGAATCGGGAACATCCCAAAAGAATTGGGAATCTTAGTACACAAACAACTAAAATCAACTTTGATTGAGGGAATCCCTCACAGTTGCACTTCATGGGTTTTAACAAGCTGCATATGGAAAACTCAAAATAATTTCCCGCTCCAATATCTTTGCGTCTGCCTTCATGAATACTGAAGTTAAAAGCGACGGCAAAAAGCACGCTGATCAGACTAGAATTTGCTGATGTTTGTAAAACACGTTGTCTAATAGATTCGAAAATACGTAGTATAACAACGCTCATTTTTCCATTTTTTCCCCCCAGTTCCAGACCAGATTTTGATCCACGCGAAGAATCCGGTCTGCAGTCAACTGAGGCCAGTTACATACGGGCAACGGAACCATCAGTCGGCCGAAATGATGAGCTGGTCACGAGTTTTGCTGAACCTGCCCCGCGTACATATCGCATTTTAAACGACGGAAAGGCTCAAATTTTAGAACGGAAATACTCTACATCCACGCCACAAACACCTGAAACAGTGGGGTCGGAAAAACATGCCCGAACGAAAATGTCTCCGGGTTTAAAAGTTAACAGAAGGGACCTCATGACCCAGATCAGTACACCGTATATTCCAACCCTTGTGCATTGTCCAAAATGTGAAATGGAATATGAAGTTGATTTATTCCGCAGTCCGAATGAGTTACCGTTAGCTACCGAATCCGGGATGATGAGTGGTTATTATCAGGCTGAACCGGAGATTTTGATACCACTCTCTCCCGGAATCGTGCACAGCAGAGGCCGCCGAGGCGATCACGTGGTTTGCATCAATCCTCCGGTTAAAGTTCAGCAGGCGGATTCAATGCCTGCACTGAGTTTAGCGCATGAACCCAAGTACATTACTGGCGATAGTTCACTATCTAGTCGTTCACGTCCAGTTGAATCAGTCTCCAAAATGCATAAACGTTTGGGTCGTTGGAACAAGCATCGTCCGCACAGTTTTTCAAGTGCAACCGGTGGAGTCCTTACACCGGGTCTGACGGACACGACTACCAGTTCCGGTTTTGGCAGCTTAACGCAAACACCAACTCTAGAGGACAGTGAAATCAGAACACCACAGGAACCGGGCAAAAAGAACGCTGACAAAATTAGACAAAAGTCCAGCAAAATTTCCATTTTCAAATGGGGCAAAAAGCGCAAAATTACGCCAGAATCTGTATCTCCAGGAACAGATAGTGTAGGTACTGAACCAGAACCAACAGAGTTAAAATCTCCCTTGATTATCCAACGTCACTCACCGTTGCATGTGCAAACTGTGATATCTCACTCAGATTCCAATGCAACATTAACAGACCAGAGCACTCCAAAGACTGTGCTTGCAACTCCTATTATTCGCTCTCGAAGTTGGGTACAACAAGGCACACCGTGGGGCTATGGCCCTCCACTTCACGAGCACTGGCATCCATCAACCGAGTACATCGTCACTCAGGCGCGTCCACATACGGCATATCCACAAAGTCCCAGTGAGCGGCTACGCGGTCGAGCTTCGCGTCAGCGCGTTAGCAGCAATAAAGTGTTTTCTTCCGTTGATTCTGAGCGCCACATGTGGTGTGACTATAGCCCAACTGAGCAGCTGTTAGACTCGGGCATTCAGACCGACACGGACATAATTGCTGGACTCACCCAAAGGACACCCCAAAAAGCTAAACAAACACAAACATTAGAAGGAAAACTGACACAAGAGTTCTGTCCCGAATGTCAGGCAAAATCAATGCGCCCACCTGCAGTTCATAAGTCAATTCAAAGTGAGTTTCATCTCCAACAGATAGGGGTGGGCTGTGATCTAACGAAATCTGAGACTGTATCGACAAGTTGTCAGGTCGGATCTGATTATCCGAGTAAATCAGAACCAAAACAAGTCTGGGATGTTAGTTGTCAGGTTGGGGTAATCACTAAAAGTCGCGAGATAGCCGTAGATGGTACAGAATGGGATGACAAATCGAACTCCTTTGGGGAAAAACCGGAAACTAAAGTAACAGCAGTCCAAACGGAATCACAATCACGACCATGTCTAGTAGAAGACGCTAATTTCAGAAAACATAAACAGCTGATGTACTCTGTATCCTGCCAAGTAGGCCAAGTGGTCCGTACAACCGGCTCTGGTCCCGAGCACTTGGATGCGGTGCAACTTTTGGACGAAAGCATTGAAAAATTTGCCGGTCCTAGCACAAGCCAAGGGGTCAAGATGATCATGAAACCTATTTCGGTTATGGTTGGGAAAAAATTCCAAGTTGGTAAACCTTGGACAGATGACTCTGAAAGTGTGAACAACAAAGATGAAGTAATCTTGCATCAGAAGCCGTTAGATAAGCATGAAACATCGGCTCTCGATGTCCCTGCATCAGGCTCGTCTTTAGAATCTGTGCCAGAAACCTTCAGTCGTGAAATACAAACAGCTATTTCCGGTCCGGTAATTCCATACGGCCAACCTGCGTTTGAAACATTTGTTCAAACGGATAACGCGGAGAAACGAAAATTGGAAGGAAGTAACGAACTTAAAACCACAGAATCCTCGGAGAAGCGGATATCTGAATCAAAACACCCCGTAATATGTGCCAGGTCTAACTGGCATATAATGCGAGGTCCAGCCAAAGCCAGTGCTAGTACAATGATTGGTTGTCAGACTGCGGCTAATGAACAACAAACTGACCTTAAATTCAGCGATATTGAATCGGTATTGGTGAGACCCAAACAAGCCATGATATCCGCTGAAAGTCAAACTGAGATAACCTCTGTGTGCCAAGAAAAACAAACTTCTTCTGTCAGTATTCATGCTGTTGACCAGCTACCAAAACAAACTACGGATTCTGCGGTAATGGTAAAACACGACCCGGTGGAACCACGATCAGCAATCAGCACGAGAGCGAAACGAATACAGAAAGGATCACCACAGCTGCTTCCAAAGGGAGCCGATGGCTTTTGTCAAACACCTGTTTTTGCACCCGAAACAGAACCAATCGGTAAGCATTATGTGCATCCAGGTGCGGAACACCGCACTAGGAGATCACCTATGCGAAGACCATTGTTTCAGCGCTTAGTAGTTAATGTTGGACTTTATGGGGACGCGGAAACTAATGGCCGTAGACACAGGTCCTTGATTGACTGCAGACATTTGCCACAAGATACGGCTGAATTGACGAGCGAATCGACAGAAAGTTCTATTAGCGATACTGAAGGGACCATAGAAGCCGGCCCCCGAAGGTCACACACGCACCATTCGTCTAATGCACGATGTATCAGTGTACCCTCAAGTTCCCTAAGTATGTGTTTTCATTTGGACCAATCACCGAAAACCAGCCGTCGCTTTCGGAAAGAAAAGCACAGGGAAGCCGACACTGAGAGAACAGAAAGAAGTTTGTCTTTTGACGATGTGAGGATACGTGATCATAGTTGGGAAGGAGCCTCAGTGCCAATAAGTGATGTGCAATGTTCGGGCACTGAGAACTCGGCAAGAAATGGAACCCAGTTTAATAACTGTTCAAGGACGGACCGCAACGCAAGTGGAGCTCGAAGACGAATTGACCAGTGGAAGCATCGACATGATTGCTACCGATATTACTAGATAAAATTGACAATGTAAACTGATTCAATATGCTTCTTTGACCCACGGATTTTTAGTATGTTCCTTCTCCATCTTTTCGTCTGTTCAATTGTTCAGCCACTGAATTTCTCAAAGCCATAAATTCATGTTCTTTTCGTTTGGAATAGATACTTGCTATGATACACAGGATATTTCAAAATTTGTCTTACCCAACTATTAGCTTTATCCGATACAATCCTGAAATAACTTGCTTAATGTGTCAAATTACAATCAAGTGACACTTGTGCATTAACGCTGATCGTATTCTCTTTTATGAACTGGTCCCATTTGTGAAACTTTCATATCGCTTTTCTCAGTTCATCCGCCCTGCCGAATAGGGAATTTTGATTGGATTGGCTTTCGACTGAGTTGTAATTTCTTTCGATTTATGCAATAGGACTTACAATAAATGACTTCGTTCACACAACACTCCAGTTCGATCTTTTTCTGACAAGAGATGACGGTCAAAGAATTTTAGCCCGAATGACCAGTGCACATTTTAATATTCGTTGAAAACAAGTCTGATTTTTTAGAGTAAACAAGCTTTTTGTGTGTGTACCAGAAGAACTTACCTATTGGTATATATAGGAGAATGAAATATGCGAACGTTGCACGCAAAACTATTAGCTTATTCTCCGGCGCTGATTATCCAGTCAGCACACCGAGGCGGTTGATACAATCTTGAGAAATATGAATGACAAACAATTGATGCTGAATTCAATAAATACTCATAGCGATCATGTTTCGCGGTCCCCACGTTTGGTGTAACTGGTCGACCAGTTTACGAAGAAGACAAAAATCTCTTTTCTTGTTACGATTTATTCCCATGCTCGTCTGCTGTGAACAGGTCTTAAGTCCCAATGTATATCAAATCAATAATCTAAGTCTGAGAGTGGGTCTCCCGTATTTATTAATGCATCGGAGGCTGACACTGAAACTAACCCAGTCATAACTAAGCAGACAGAAAAATACGACGTTTCCCTAACCGTTAACTGGTGCGTTTTCGACGGGAAGCCTTTCACTGACAAATTAAAAACCAACCATGAAGTGACTCCTTCAACTTCGACACCAGGATTGTGTGAGCCTATGTAGATAAATACAGGAGCACTGTGTGGCTCAATAGGTTTCAGATCTTCTCGAAACGAAATGCGTTCACATTTTCATCCCGCCTAGTTTAAGTAGATGTTTCGGTTTTGAGCAACAAGGTAACGTGATCAGGTCTGTTTAAACGAACTAAGTTGATTTGAGTTGGGTTGCATGTTCCAACCAGCACTGTTTCGCTCCGCCTAAACACGTCCCATTCACCGATTGCAGGCAACAACTTGAAAAAACTGCCGTGTTGACTTTGTGTCCAGCTACCATAACATGATGGACTGCGCGAATACAAACGTTAGTATACGATTGTGTTAAGTTTGAAAACTACCAGAAGTATCATGATGTCGCGTTTCTTATGTATGCATTTTGCTACGCTTCGGGCCATTCGGTATATTCGCCGTCTGTAGTTGCACATGCACAATGACAGAACCACTAAAATACATTCATGAGCCTGATGCAGTTTGCGCACCAATATCAGTCCTCGGTTGGGCACTGGAATAATTATCGAGAACCACTGCGAGAGGTACGATCAGGAAAACCAACTGGACAGTCATCGCTGGAATGAAATTACGGTAGAGAATTGTAGAAAATACCAGCGCTAAGATATCGCAACTCGTTTCGAAATACAAGACAAATAAACTAAGTTCAAATTTTGTAGAGCAGTTGCTCCGCTTCAGGCCCTCAACGCACCACTTGAACATGTCTTCTTCAAGACAACAGAACGTAGATCGTCGATCAACACGAGAGATTACCGGTCTGCAAGTGCATTCAACTTAGCCAAATCGGAACCCACATAGTCGATTTTGTCACGCAACAGAGTCAGTTGATAACAAGACCTGAGTACTTAGAAACTTGAACATAAAGAAGGCTCGAGCAATCCAAGGAAATCCGTCAGGTGAATGGATAAATTAAAACAGTACATCGGGGTCATATTCTGTTAAACTGAAGCAGCGTACTTCATCGCACCCTACTGTAGACATTTTAAATTCAGCCAGCAAAAGATTTTGAGCAAATGAGTAAAATGTGAAAGAATGAACATTAGAGTAGTTATGACCACTCTCTGACAATCAGGAATCCAAAATAGAAATTATGCTAAGCCTGAAGAGGTGAACTTATCATTCCCAGAGAAAATGGCGGTCAGTCGAGGCAAACAGGCGATAGTTTGATCTGCTTACTGAAGCTGAGCACGCCACGAAAAAAATTGGTAGTTTTCATACCGTTTGTTTTTCAGAACAGCATCACTACGAAGTTATAGTTTGCACAACTGAATGTGCAGAAAATTTCCCCAATACCGACAGCATATTCCTTAGTCTTTATTTTTATCCCGCAACACAGATGGTTGTCTTGTTGTCATAAGTTGTTACCTTTACCATAGAACTGTAGGCTAACGAACGAGAAACCAGTGGGTTTACTTTACCATCGTGTTTGGATAGAGCAATACTCGCTCCATTCATTTTACCAGGATTTGTAAAAATGCTTCATTCGCCCCATGGAGATGTTTACCAAAATTACAGGTAAGAGTAAAAAAAAGATTGCCTCTTATTCTTTATTATAATTCTTTAATAGTTTAGTAAACTTTCCTAATATACGTCTGCCACGTTTCCTCAAGATTGTATTCAAACCTGACCTTTGTTTTTAATTTTGACAATACATACATTATTTTTTAACTGTTTATTATCTGGATTCCACCAGGAACCGCTTTACCGCAGTTTAGAAGAGCAACATTTCATAAAAAAACAAATTTTGGTATCATCCAAATGTTTAAAATGAGGTTTGTTCAAAGGATGCCAAATTGAACACTGAGAAATGCAGTTTACTCTGAAATAAGCCATATTGTATTTAGCAAACGAGAAGTGTTTGAGAATTCCACTGTGAACTTCCATGAGTCAACTGCATGGACTCAAATTTTTCTTCATAAAATGCAATTTGCTAACGCCGATAAAACTAGGAACACATTGTTATTCAAGTGCCAAACGATCCAGATGAATTGGGCACGGAAATTTTGATGTCAAGGGAAACAAGGGATGACTACTTCCGGTGGTCCCAACTAGCAGGACTTGAATAGAAATCCATGCCGTTCGTCTGAATTGGATGAATGGCTCATGTATCATGGGGTGTAATCTCAACAAATTTCACACTGCTGCTCTGCCCTGTAATAGTGCACATTTATGTGGACGGAACTGTAAAAGTTTTTCTGGTATTTAATTATTCGGAGTGATAATAAATGCAGATTCAGAGATACCGCTTCCGTTCATGAATTCTTCTTTTGGTGATAGCCATTGTGGCATGAGACAGTGGAATTCATGCGGGGACAACGGCGCCGTGTATATGACTATTTCTTTCACCTATTCAAGCCGTTCGCTGGTAGTGGGCGTACTTCGTTCGGGAAGAACCGTTCCTGCTACATACTTTTGGTATTAATCATGCCAGTTAGGAAATATCCACAAAAATCTGGATACAATTCATAAGGTCATCTGCAAATCAAGTAATAATGCGCTTCATTTTCGCGACGGCCCCCAGTCACAAACCTATTAGTCAGAATCCTGGCCGTCCCGAAACAAAGCGGACGAAGTTTGCTGCAGTCATGCTGCAGACGGTTTGTTGATCTAGTTGGCTTAAAAATGGACAGCATACATTATAGATCGTACAATCTTACTTCATCTATGAATGGTGTCCCTGCCAAAGTGTGAAGTGTTTTGCGAAAGAATTACCTTGGTTTGTAAAATATGTAACAGAATCATACTCGCGATTTCATGAGTGAGAGAACGAGTGTGATCATGTGAGAGGGTGATTTCAACCATTTTGTATTTCCCTCTCAAGTATATACCAGCACTAACTTGGGAGTTGGATTTTTAAATAACAGGGTTGTGAAAATCGAAATCTGCTCAGGAAAGATTCATAAGGAGGTGAAATGTCACCGGAAACACTAGGATTGCACATGTGAAAGGGAGTCACAGACACTAGTTTCGCAATCTCCATTGTCTTCACCAGGTAATGGCCATCTTGGTCACAAATTCCGGCTGCTTGCACTACTTCGGTTTATGATGCCGATTGTCAACTGTTTCTGCGAATGGTAATAGACGGCCACCGCTTTGACAGTTTATCACTCCGAAGACATGTCTGAGTTGCTCAGTCTAACGCAGTCGACTGAGGTACGCTGTACTTCTGACTCATTATGTTTCAGGTTTTCGAGGATGCGTTCCCATTTCCTCTCAAATTGCCGTTTCTCGGTTCGTTTGATGTATTTACTAGTGCAACATCAATACAAAAGCCAAATGAATCAGATATCGAAGAGAAAGTTAGGTCTATCAAGATGAGATTCAGTGAATGTCCGTTTCCAGTCAGGCAAAATTACTAAGGAACCAGCACATTATATCCTCGCCGTATTCGGCTGCCGCTACGATCGCATTTAAAAGACACTAGAACGAGCAGTTTTCTTCGAAATATAAATTTTGTGACTCTTGTTTATCTTGTTTATCCGTACTTAGGCATAACCTTGACTTGGCACCGCACGAAAAATTTCCTAAATATCAAGACCGAAAGACGTAAGGATGGTTTCGAAAAACCGATGCGCCGCACATTCAATTAATATTGCTTTCAGTGTAACATTAGCCTCAAAACTCTCGCTGTTAGTCCTCCAGATAATTCAGTTTGATCCGAGAAAGCCGCCTTGGTGGTTCCGCGCACGTTTCTACGACAACTTGTTCACGACTATACGGTATAAATGCTTTCCGTATGCTTTAGAATGCGGCATACTGATGACTGTCTGAACGATCTGCTCCCAGCGGAAACCCTAGAACATGTTCGAACCGTCGTTGAACATGGATGACCACGTGCATTTAAAATAGGTCGAACTCGACAAAAACGCAAGTTTGCCTAAGAAACTTTGCAAAACACAACCGAGGAGGGATCGAAATCAAAAGTCAGACAACCAAAGGTAGTTCGTACCAAAAATGTCTTGGTGAACATGTCCAACAGATCGCTGACGCCCAGAGGGTTACAATTACTATAAAAAGGTCTGAACTTCAATCTCCACGGAAAACTGCCGGTGGTCAAAGAACTTATCCCAGCACTTGAACAATCGTTATCGAACGTTACGGAAGAAAACGCCAGTCAAACTAGAATGAGGAAATGCAATATTCTTAAGAACCAGCTGTCAATCGCCCCAAATATTACAGTCGAAGGAAGAAAAGCGCTGACGAAACTAAAACAAGATCGATTACTGCACATCACAAAAGCGATCAAAAAGAATGTCAGTTATTCTAAACATATGTTGCCGAGCACCTACGGGATGGACCGTATGAAAAAATGAAAAAGAAGAAGGTGAACTACTCACTCAACAAATCAAAGGCCCTTGCAAACAAGTACCTATCTGGCTAGAAGCAAAAACTCTGGAAATCCCTGTGGTTCTCACTAACGCCAAAAACCAGCAAACAACGGAGATTTTACGGTCTACCAAAGATCCACCATTCGTCCAAGTGTAGACTGGACTTCTTGTAGAAGGTACAAACTGACAAGATATTTCAGTAGATTATTAAAATTCTATCAGAAGATAATAGTAAATCATATCAATAACGCACTCGAATTTGCTCTAGGATCATAAGTATAACTACCATAGAGGTGTACTGGTTGTGTGCAAACATTTAGCCTCTTCGTTTCTAGTTATTTCACAGTTACGTCAGCTAGGAATGATCCAGGCAGGCTTTACATTGACCTATGACTATGGTCACTTTTCTGCCCACAACACATTTGGACAGGTGAATTCACAAGGCCAGAAACATAAGGATTGAAGCCGAATTAAAAACATAGTCCATCAGTATTGTTAGAAAGTGTTCGTTTAAGGATTTCCCGAGTTAACTCGAACGTTTATAGAATTCATGTTCCTTTGAACCATTGAAAGTTTTAAACGCCGGCGGACAGACACTTCGAGATAATTGAACTTTGTTAACGCACTCCTAACTTTTTGGCTAACCAGATCCTGTCGGAGTGACAACCGAGATTTACAACCAAACTTGTTATGATGAGAGATGGAAATGAACACTGTGCAACATTCTGTGCCCCAAAAAACCGGTCCTTGTTGTCAAATCACCAAATAACTTACGTGGATGGCAGCTACAAAAATTGATCTGCAAAGTAGAATATTTGCCCAAAACCAGAATATGGATACGAGCAGAAGATTGTTGCAAATCCGTCAAGTATAGATCAGAGATAGAAAAAAGGTCACATTTACTCGTCTGATGGCCTCCGGTATCAAAATAAAGCTTGCGTTGGATGATTCATTGATTGGGAGAGCAAACCATTACATGTTTGCGGTTAGATTCAGAATGTAACATGTCAGTCTTAAAATGACAGTTTGAAAAATTCCCAGTAACATGCACATGAAATTGACGGAGTTAGTTTGTCTGAAAGCAAAAGGCTTATTCTTTTCCTGATGAGACCGATTTAGTACTTCAGAATTTAACCATAAAATTCGGAGAATCTACAGTGTTCTCACATGGTGAAGAGTACCGTAAAAATAAATTCAGTGATAAGCAAAATCGTTCGTCCCCGGTTTGCGTCCCAGTTCGGGCGCGGTGGATATGCACTGCTGATGACTTCTAACAAGGATGAAACAGCTTCCATGGTTTCTTAATGGTGAGTTAAGCGATGATGATCACATGGTGAATTATTTCATGAAATCTATTTTACACAAGTGATTAGTTGGAGAATAAATTAAGTTTAGGCTGCTCACAGGCACTTTCCGCCAGCGTGTGGTATCGTTATCGAGGAGCCGCCTCAGCTGTGGGCACACATTTGTAAAATAAATGCCTGCCTTTGGGTGAATGACTGGTCCTTCGCGGTTGACAATTCGTTCTTGAGCAAAGCTTCTCATTGGAAACAAATCATTTGATTGGCCCATCCTGTTAATCGGGCGACTGGATACATTTTACTACTGTGGTGCACGTCCGATATTTGCTGGCTTGGAAAAGCTGAGAAACACCGGTCCATGGGATGGCAATGACGCTATTGAGCCACAATGACCCATGTGGTTTTCGTCTATGCTCCAATACTCTTTTTGATGCCCTGATGGCTTCAGCTGAACGGGTTGAGGATTTTATGAACACTCCGGTTGATCCTGCCAGTACTTTTTATTCCGGTTAAATGCCATAACTGGTAAACCGTTGTGGTTAATAGTTCTGTCACCGTAGACCATGACATATGCGAGACTTGCAGATTTGCATAGTGTCATACAACACGAATGCCAGTGGACTTGACTTTAACAAAAATGTTGGGCCGAACATATGACCCATTTTTGGAAAAAAATGAGGATAATTGAAGAGATGGCCGGGAAGCATCGAAAACCTGATCACAAAAATTAATGATTAAATATGCTCATATCTGGATCCAACGAAGAAAGCAGTGCATTGAAGAATCAATGAGCAATGTACTGTATTTTGTTGCGAATGTTATGACGTTAGTAATACAGGGCTGTTGGTATATGTTGCAATTTCCTTACGTTTCGGCTTTACCATAGGACCTCTCATGCCCTCAATATTAGCAAACCTTTCCCCACCTCTATCGAATCTAATGACTTTTATTCACTCTCTCCCACGTGTGACTCCAAAAAAGTCGACTCATGAAAACTTAATGCCATCATTGATATGAAGCCCATACACTCCAGTAAGCTTTTCCGATTCGGGTTCAGCTCATGCACGATACTTAGCTGACATAATTGAGAACTTGTGTAATAGTGATCGTGAAAAGGGACTGAGGCTCCGAAAAGATATCTTGAAAGACAATCACTGTCTTGCTCATCTCGCAAGTGAACAACTGGGCGCACGCCTATAAACAACCAAGATTAAGAAGCAAAAAGACAATACGGTCTCATCCCGAATTCTGCTTAGATGAGGCAATTCTGAAGCACTTGGTGATCTCAATATTTACACCTTCTTTCGGGCGAATAATACTCGAAAATGCCACCCAAGAAAGGCTTAAGATTCAGTCTGCTGGCAAGATTTTACTAACCCAATGCACATAGTCAGACCCGAGGAGTGCTGGGTAGAACGTGCTGGACAAACCAGTGGACAAGTAAAGACAGAACGTAAAAAGAATAAAAGGCAGGAAAAAAGGAGAACTTGTGAATAGAGTGCCTTGTAAAATCTCCAGAGTGATTTGGGCATCTTTGTGCATTCCAGGGCAAGGGGTCAAAATATGGATTACGAAAACACCAAAATACTCCAACTCAGATTCAGGACGTTCACACAACACAAAAACACCAAGACCCCCAGTGTACGCACCCATTCCATATGTGTCAATGAGGCAGAAGTTTCCGAGATATGAACAATCCTAATTATCCCATGATCATGATCACGTCATGGGCAGACCATCACCATTGCGGCGCATGGCTTGAAAAGTAACACAATTCTATCACACAATTCAGTTCGCACCTGCAAACACATAATCAAACAATCATTGGCATGTGGGCTTTGATTTCGACTTATTCAATTGCTAAGCTGGCCTTGCGAGAGAATGACGACACCAGTCGAAACTACAGTGAAATGCGAAATCTACGAAGAATCTTGTCATTAAATTTATAGCATTCATAGATCAACGAAGCGGCTGTTCCAAAGTGCAAAGACAATTAGCAAAATGCAGACTGACAACGAAGTACCACGCAGGAGTAAAATTGTTAATTGGTTTTTTTGAAGCCATTGGATCTGTGGGTTTCTAAACGACTTAAGAAACCCATTATTTTGTCTTATGGGATTTCGTGGTATTCCCGAACAATGCTGGATCGATAAACGGGGAATGAACTCCCACCCAAAAGTCCTAGCAACAAAAGACGAAGACCTCAACGATTAAAACAAACGGAACTTTATTCTCCGGAATCCTGGCCACAATTGGTCATTTACAATAATTACAGACCTCTCCATAATACAAGTCTAAAACACAACCAGGTTTTATTACTTTATTCTTTCGTTTGGTGATTGGAATTAGGACTTCTGAGGCAAATGCTTACATGTATTGACAACACAGGTGACACTGAAGCGTACCTGGGATACAGTCGATGAACTATATACTTACTGTATAGAAAGAAAACAGGACGCAAAAGAATCACGGTCCTTCAGTATTTCTGTCATTTTTCAACCAGGTGGCCGTAGTTCTATCTACTACTTCTTTTGACGGGAAATAAAATAACAATATACATATTCGTTGATTTGTGAAAAACATGTCTGAGACAAGAATAAAGGCGCAAGAATACAATATGAAGGATCTATGGAAGAACAGATGCAAACCGGGAAACGGATAAACAAATACAATACCAATACCAAAAAGACTAAGGAAAATAGTTTACTTTACCGACTGTTGAAATCAGCAGGGTTATACTAACGGAGTGGTTTGAAGAAATTGGCATCTGACCAGGACAATCCATCATGCCACCCCATAATTTGTTTGAATGCATCAGCATGCAATAGTCCAACGAGTAAGTTATGAAAACCCAGCAATGGACAAAAATGAGCTAAAATTTATGCCTACACATATGGGCACGCGGTGGATAAACCAGCAGAAAAAATGGTGTGCCGGAATCAGTTCAAGGATTGGTTTCAAAGAAGCGAGATGCTAGTCAGTAAGTAGTCATAGGAAACTAGGACAACAGCAGAAGAAAAGCATGAGCAGGAAAGGTAACATGTTTCAGGATGGTGGATAGGGAAAAGTAATGAATTCCAAAGAATAGCTTGGTAACGAGTACAACTGATGGGCAAACTGCGATGGATGAGACGGATTTCAATTAAAGACTCTTCAGGACATGGATAAAAATGTCATATATGACATATATGAATCCAATATGATGGGAGTAGTGAACATCATAATTCGAATAAACGTTAATGATATAAATGGTAAATTGTGAATAAGCTGCTATTGTGGATGTTTTGACAGGTAAAATGACAGCCGCAAGCTGGCCGAAAGCGCTGGTATCACCTTTACTGAAGGGCTGGCGAATTTTCTAGAATCAGGGGCCCATTTACATCACAAAGAAATTTCATATTACTTTCTGCAAATCTAACTGATCACGAAGAAGATTTTTCCTTTTCCCCATCAGAGGAGTGGTAAAGCTCATATAAAATCTTTTCATAGCTCTTTCGAATAACCATAGTTTTCTCCTATTGGCGCTTTTTCACAACCGCGGAGGGTGATCTGTTTCCTGTGATGACCGTTTATGTACCAGTTATTTGGTTCCTTTGCTTACGTGCTGCTACTTGCAATACGGTAGGAATTGACGTCCTTGAATGGTGAAAGTATACGAATGGGATTTTTATTCTCACTTGTGCTGTTGCGATTCATTTTAGATTGCATTCGGATATTTCCATTCATTTTATCAGGTTACGTGGAACATATTGATACAGTTCAACATTTCCCGACCCTCGGAAGCCGTGGACTAGCTGCCGGTATCGTTGGACGCTTCGCTGCATTTAGTTGTGGAAAGTCAAATGAGGATAAACAATCATATGGGGAGTACAACAGATGTTCTGGATCAAGTGCTTGGATGAAGCAAGAAGTATAATACAGTCCCTGTTCAAGCCTATAACTCACTGAGACCAGTCTAGTTCCTCCTAGGACGTAAAATCCACTGGATAGACAAAATGGATTGCTGTTAAGCTTCAGGCAGAAGTTAGGGGAAAGTAGATGGACAGTCAAGATGGAAAACTCGAAAAAGGTGTAAACATAAAAACTTTCAGTCAGGTCATATCCTTGAGAAGATAAATTTTCAGTCTTCGTCAAAAGGTAAATTCATGACCAGGTATTAAGACTTAGGAGGTTGGCAGACAGGTAAATATTGGGAATAATCGTAGGATGGTAATCATCAGTCAGAGATCCGGAATCATTTTGTTTCGGTTTTCCTGTGTCGAGTGCAGGATCAATCAGAGTGAAATTGGTGTTTGCAAAAACGATAAGAAACCTGACATTTCGAAAGATAAGGCACTCCAAACCACTGGCAGCATTCATGTCCTTTATCTAACGAAATCAGGATTAGAGTTGGACCTATTAGAAATGAAAGGGTAAACTGGAGAAGGCGGGAGTCTAGAAGAAGCAGAAAAAGAGAGACTCAAGAACTAATTCAGGACTCAAAGCGGAAATAAATTCCCAAGTCATGCGCGCGATCGTTAGTGATTCTGCTTTTCACGGATACCAGATTTTTAGACTAGTGTTTTGTGCTCATCATCATGCATAAACATATATAAGTAGACACCGGTTGTTTGATGCTCAAGATCCGGTTCGTAGGCTTCATCTATCTGAACGGACGAATTTGCTAGTTGTGTGGATTGATTATAGGAAAGGAATCTATCTACTATCGTTTTGAATTGGTTTTTGCTTTGAAGGGAGCGGACAGTGTTCGGAAATTTTGTTCATAGCCTGGAATAGACCTTGAAGAAGAAACAAGAATGTGAAGCACATTTTGTCAAGGTGATTCGAATGATAAAAGGTTGGTTTTGAAGGGGCAAAATGAATTAGAATAAGAGGTAGACGAATGGTTGAAGGAAAGTTGAATAATGGAAATGATTGTAGAGAAAGACTAAATTCGTCTTTAGTCTGATGGGCGATAATGTTTTCAGCTTGAGAATCGTTCAAAATTGTTTGTGACTACGGGTTGTAGACCATCCAAACAAACTTTTGATGAACACCATTGTTAGCCCTTCAATTGAGGCTCTGTGGATTTAGACATGTTGTAGGCGGTTAGAGGAAAAATACTCTATCGGATTTTAAACATTTCTCTCGTAAGCAGACAGAATGCCGTGCTGAAGGTGGAGTGAGCAAAAGCCACACAAAGACAACGTCCAGCCTTGGCCGACTGACTGAGAGTATGGTCAAAGAGTTTAAAGAGCAAAGGCAGTTGAGGCTAAGTTTGTGAACATCAGGTCAATGGGTGAACCATTTAGATGGAAAGAGCCAGTCGGTAATTCACATGCATGAATTATGAGCTCACATTGTTCTGGGGAGAAATTCATAACCCAATTAGTACACCATCCATCAAGATCAGAAGAAATCAAGTCAATGGTGCTAACAAGATGGGCAGCTCTGAAGGTTAAAAAAGGTTCTGATATTGTCGACAAAGAGAAGTGAGGTACCATGAGCAATTTAGTAAAACGCATCATCCATCTACCTAGGGACCAGCAAGGGTCCACCCACGTTCCCCTGCTCCGCTGACTAAAAGTCTTGGGCTGGACATGGGTCACCAACAAAACCGGCTTTTGTTTCCTGGGGCAGATGGGAAGGCAGCCAGGATTGTGATTCAGCAATGAGGTGTGAGTAAGCGACGCAGCCGAAAGCTTTGGTCGTACTAAGACAACAAACGACAACAAACTTAACGCCAAGGTCAGCCAAGCCGGTGAGACGATTTCAAATATCACCCTGGCAATTGCTGTGGCAGCGGGATCTAAGAGATTCATGTTTCGTTGTACTCAGAAGATCCTCTACAGAAGAACAACCTATTACTGAATCTTTAAAAATCCTTTTAGTTCTTCTGGAATTAATGAGCCTCTAGTCGGTCGTACTGAAATTGGCTATCTCACGTATAAAGATACCTTTTATGCATTGGACATATGCAAAAACTCATCCAGTTAGATGGCGATAAACTAAAATTCAAAGAGATAGTAAAATGGCTGAGAAGTAGCTGTGGTAGATCATTTGCTTGCAAAAAGAATAGCAGTTGGGACTGCAAGTTCAGATGATTTGTAGTGAGTCAAAAGTTTGGAAATAGTTGTGGCATCGAAAGATACCTTCTCCCGGGGGGACGGGTTAGAGGCTTGGTTATTGATCGTGTCCTGGCAAAGGAGTAGAACCGGGTACATACCTCAGCACAATCGCATTTGGAGGCGAAAAGAATCTTATCAGGTAGTATTTTATAGCAAATGGATGGTGCTATGATGGCGATTCTAGCTCTGTAAAGCTTAGAAAATTAAAAAGATTTGTCTGTATGTCTCAGCTTTGCTCTATTGTTTGATTATTTTGATTTCCATAAGACCTTTTATTGAAGCTGAAGTGTGGTTTAAAATAACGAGCTGAGAAATGTCGCCAGATTCGTTGTAAAGCCTTTGTAGCTCAGTTTACATATAAGTGAAAATACCAGATTACATTTTAGCTCAGGACGTCGGAACCCGTGCTGCTAAACAAGGGGTTATGGACATGGGAAATGTATTGCCAACGACGACTTTGTGGTCACTGTCAAGCAATTTGTGGGTTACCTGGATACATCAGGAATTATGTATGTGAAGATAAAGTCAAAGGTACTATTATTTTCGGTCGAGTGAGCTGAGTTCAGAATTTATAATCGTCCGGGCAGATAGAATTGGTGCAAAGTAATCGAATGCTTTAATTAGAGGGTTTAATCCAGATTCTCTGGTATTAGAGGACTATAAATGCAACCAAAAAGCACGAGACAGTTTGGTTTATGGACCGCAAACCCGAATGAGTCTCTGAAAGAGTGCCGCTTTGGGTATCTGAGAATACAGGTTACAAACGTTCGCTTGATGTATATCAGACATTTGTCACAAAGCCTACCCACCCTATCTGACACAAAGGCTTTGTGAGGAAGTAAAGAAATGTCACTTGTAGGTCTGCAATCAGTGAGCTGTGATTTAGTAACGAAAATGGTGTCCTAGTTGGACCGTGAAAACAAATGTCTCAAATGAGTGGCCTTGCCCGAAACGGAACTGCAGTTAATTAGAGCAAATCATTAACTTTCCTCGTCGGCTGCAAAGCTAGATACGAAACATTCTGAAGGGTTAGACAAAACTAGGTTAGGAAGAGATGAGGCCAAGTTACGTGGCACTAAGGGGTTTCATGGAGAGGTTACAGGCAGCATTGCAACCTCGAACCCGATGATAAAGTCAGAGCAGACAACGGTCGGACAGGGCTTACTCTTGCAGTTTTGTCAGGTGGGATTGTCAGAGCTGCTGGCCCGCACACTAGTGTGGGAAGATAATTTACTCCATGCTATCATAACAGTAGCATGTGATCACCTGTCGACAATGAAGTGTGACCCGTTGTCATTCAAATAATATTTTACATCTTTTGTTTCAATGTGCTCTGCCACTGCTCCGCAGTTTTTGTTTGACCCTATTTTTGACCTAATTTGTTCCTTGTAATCACAAGTGCATCGTTCGTCCAAAACCATCAAACGATTTTATTTTCAACCCAATATCATGCGCTTCTGTTACGCACACTTATAATATCCCAGGCAGGTTTTTTTCCACTTAATAAAAACAAGTCGCTTACATTTTTTCTTATGATTGACATCCACTGGTTGAAAATTAAACCTACTGATTTGGCTAACCACAAACGAGCGCCTTTCCCGCCGCGCATTTCGTTATTGTAGTTTGATCGCGATTCCTGGATCTATCCACCGTTAGCCCTTCCAAGCTCATCAGCATGGCCTTCGCCGGCCAAGTCTTGAGTGGTAACAACAAACTATTCTTATGGCAAGGCATTCGAAATTTGTGTGGGAATTGAAAGAGACGTGAAATTTTCTCGCGGATGTCGAAAGCATCAATCATGCTTTCATCCGTCCGTCCACTTATATTTGAACAGTGTGATGATGTGACAACTGCCGGTTTTTTTTCTGGGAAACAGGTGTCCCACCTTCTCCATATCATTAAAGTTATCACAGGCCTTGGTCCTTATAGTTGGCTGTCAGCTTTTTAAAGGGATAGTGCTGTGGCCCTGACATCTTCTGCACAACAGTCTTTCAAAGTCCCGCTATCTTATTTCAACATGATTTACTTTTCGTCCCATACTCTATAGAATCAATGATTATAGGAACTCCACTGTCTCATATTTGGCAAGCATCTGGATAAACCGTGGCCCTGTTTCAGCAAACTATCATAATGTGCTCAGATAATTCCTCGATGAGTTTTTGTTTCCTTTTTACAAGGTGATGAGTGTAATAGTTTTCCTATTTTCCCTCATGTTTTTTTGACTGAAGTGCACAAAACTCTGTACAGTACAACGCTGCAAGTGGCATTTCATTGATTTTTTGTTAAACAGGCTACTAACATCTTTATTACTTGGAAAACCACCTAACCGAAAATGGTGATTATGAGGTATCTTCTGTCGGCAAGTAAAAGGAGAAACATTTTCGATCGGTACTGAATCATGAGTTTGACATTTAGATCACAAGCAATCAATCACTAGTGCTTACTTTGAGGTAGACCTGGTCTACATTCTCGATGTAGAACACACTGATGCAAAACGAGGCAACACCCCAAGACAGCATTTTTGGGGGAGATAGATAGACGAGACTTCGTCTGGTTAGCTTTCCAGTTTAAACGAGTCTTTTTCTTAGCGTTGTGTCATGAATTTAGGGACGGGATCTAATATGGTAACTAACCAAATGGGCAATTCGTGCTAGGATGTCTTTTTTATCCACCGTGTTGACCTTAATGAACATCCCTGTTGTGTATCTTTGGTGCGCCTGACATAAACGGGGTCTCCTTTCCGAAGGAGGATCGTATGTTTTCACTCATTTTAAAAGCTTAACGGTGCTGCAATAAAATCCCAAATTGGCACTAGGAGTTGGTTGTTGTCTGGTGATTTGTTAACCTGAAATTCTCTGGAGTTGAAAATATCTGCTTCATTTTATTCACATAAACCTTCCTAGTCAGAGCCTTAACATCGGAACTTCTAAATGACATACGTAATTTGATCTGTGACGTCTATTTGGGACAGTTATTACCAGTTAGTGATCTATTACGAAAAATCAAGAGTTTTGTATTCGAGCTGGAACGTGGGAATTTGAAATATTGAACAGTTTTGACTTGTACTAATAAGAGTTTTCTGTTAGGCCCTCAAGTCTTGAAGCCTCTCATAGGTTCGAGATCAATCAGCCCATTTGTCCTGGGTGGGTGAGATTTCCTTTGAGTTTGGATGGGTTAGCACTGGCCTAAGACACGGAACTAAAATGAGAGTGACATCCACAATGAGGCAGCGGGAACAGCCACGACAGTAACAGAGCCAAACTGCATAGGCAGCTACATACCAATGAGAAGATGGTATAATTGTTTGGCCTATCCTATTATTCGATGTTGGTTTGGTGGTGAGTTAATTTGTTAGACAGGCAAATAGCTTTTCTTTTGGTCTTACATATTCTCGAGTTCTATATATTTTTGCAGCTGGTTCAAGTTCTTTGCTCAGATATCGAATTCAAGGTCGAACGCGAACAATTCTGCTTGTGACTGTAAAAGAAAATGTTGTACTCGCTTAGACACATGACCGTGCGGATAGTTGACAATCTAAATGTTCGTGATAGCACGTCTCATAATTTTTGCTATGAATTTTATTTTCGTTTCACGAATGTTGATTCAAAGAGGTTCGCAAACTCGATGGCACTTACCAAACACATCTCAAAGAAAAGCCCGAAAATGGTAATGATTTTCTACATACTTTCTGGCCTTAGCAACCGCAGGTTCAATATCCGAACATGTTAGGCAAACTAAGTTGACCGTGTTCACAAGCAATTGTTAGTTTGCTACCATTTTTTGCAAACCACCTAGAAATTTTAGTAAATCCACGATAGGCCGATTATGAAGTCAAATTCTTTGAACGCAGACACGACTAGTCCAAGCAATTCAAATGAATACAGCCTTAGTTCATTTTGAAATTTGTACATCTTTTTCACCATATGTTTGTACCTTGTAGCGGCCGACTCGATTTTGCACAAATATGCGGTTATTTTTCACTACTTTAAAGTTGTTTTGCACAGGCTGTTGACAACAGTAAATCGAAAGATTGACAATTTACCAGCTTCATCTCTATTCCATTCTAGCCAGTGAAATTCGAATATTAACGATATGCAAAATATCTAGCCCCAATGTCATTCATATGCACAAAGACAAACACAAACGTGAACAACATGAATGCATATTTTCTTAATTAGATCCAAATAGCACTAGGAGCGCAGGAATTCGTCTCCTCCCGCGAACAGTAGCGTCGGGAAGTGCTTTTAGTTTGCAGTTTTAACACTGCTGGCTAACACAGCTGACCGGAAGTACAAGAAATTAATGTAATTGCAGCCAGTCGCCGTTTATCTTAGTTCATGGTTCTCAAACGTCCCTTTGTACAACACATATATTGGGGCATGAGTGTGCACAATCAATATACACGCTTGAACACATATCCATAACACCGTACATCATGAAATCTTGCGTGCAGTGAATCACCTTCGCGTTCTCTGCTGTGGGTTCTGTTTTGGAGTCCTGTTGACATTGTGGCTGGGCAAAATTAACTCTGAAGGATACCACTTCTGAAGCTTCCGTCGAGACGATTCCACTTCAGCAGTAAGAATTCCAGTTTATCCGGATCAACAACGGACCGTAATTTTCAGACGTAAACTACCGAGCAGAACTGACAGTTTCGTGAGTCCGTCTCGGTTTTCGTTTGTACTGTCGTACGCTATTTCGTCTTTTCTGTTGCGATCTCACGGCCCTCTGCTATTGTGATTCTAAATGTATTCCTCCCATTATTAGTAGACCGATAATTTCATAATTTTACTGCAAGACGATTTTTGGTTGCTGATTGTACGAAATGCGTACAAAAATACCTCGAAAAATCTGTTCCATTTAGCCAGAATGGTCGTTTGTAAATTTTATTAATTGAGTACAATACTAATACCAAAATTATACGAAATGAGTATGGAAATTCGTAACTCCTAAAAAGATTTAGAAAATCTCGAGAATTTCTTGGTACTCCTTTAAATGATGCATTTATAAAGGTTCATAGTGTTCACCTTTTGAAAAGTACGCGGAAGATATTCGGTTTACTTCCACTGAACGAGTCTGCTATCGGATTCAGAATCCACGATTGATGGAGTCCTCCCAGTTTAGAGAATGGAGAAGACTCGATTCAGTCACCAGGTGCGAGAAATTTATTGTATATATTATGACCCCAAAATACAAACGATACAAAAATACATGTAGAAGCAAGCGAGTTCGGGAAATGTAGAGTGACATGGGCGATTCACAAGCGGAGACCCCGGAAAAGTACAGATATCTGATCCGAAAGAACGAGTGTTATGAAATCAACATTGGGTACAGAGAATGACAGATAATAGAGGAATCGACATACGAAAATATTCCGTCTTCTACGGCTGACCGATGTTACTGCAAGAGCTTTGCGCCATCGGTTCTGAAGGTCATTCATGACAACTAATTAAAGTTGTTTTCCATTTATGCATTGATCAGGCGGTCGACATCATACTATTTTAACCCGAAGTTCGCCCGAACAAATGCACCCACGAATGGCTAACGTCTACACCAGATAGTTCACAAATATATAAACATACTTTAAGTTTGACAGGAAAATTATGAACAGATTAAAGAAACGTCTATGGGATTGCAGATATCCGGGTTTCTTAGAAAAACTGTGATGCAAGCCCTTGAAAATATTGTACTAGTCAATATGTAACTGAAGATTTGAAGCCGATATGTTACTGACACTTTTGTTATTAACAAACGCTCCACTTTCGAAAATGTGCAGACAGTAATCAGTTATATTTTCGGCGGGACCCAGTTCACTTTGAGTATGGAAAATGACAAGAAACTTCTTTTTCTGGACGTACTGTTAATAACAACCGCCAACGGGACCCTATAGACGGCAGTTTGCGGCAAACCTACACACTCGGGCCAGACACTAAGCTCGCACAACAAATAACCAAAAGTTCACTAATTATACTACTTGCGAGCGCCGTTCAGTAGAGCAAAAGCATACTGCAACAGAATGGAACTGCAAAAAGTGGAAGAAAGCTACCTTTTCAAGGTGATTACCTAACATACCATACACCTGGAATGGCAATAACCAGTTTTAGCTGGTGTTCAATACTAACTTAGATGCAGAAGCAATAACTGGTAAGGTTCATGTTAAAAATGGTATCCTGGAGATTACCGCACAATTTATTTTTTTTTAGCACGTCATTTTCAAGCTTCGATTTTCCGTTTATCCATCTAGTTAGTGTACCGTAATCATTTCTTTATGGAACTCCGCTGTTTAGAAATTTCGTTATAAATATGAAAGCAAAAAATGAGTCAATGAATGGCTTCAAGACGCATTTACATGCATGGGCACTTAAAATTTCTGTGGAGACGAAGAACGGGAGCACTAAGGGTTGTTGGCTCTGAGGTATAACTCTTACAACCATCACACTATAAGCAATAGATCCAAGGCCTATGAGGTGACTGCTAATGTTATCGGCAACAAATGGGTGGTAGCACAAGGTTGAACGATACTGAACTGAGCTGTGGAGCTTCAAAGGAAGTGAGCGACTTATCAACCGTCTAGCAGCCCAACATATCGGCAAGCTTTTACGGATAAAACCATTTTGTATGTGACAATAATCCATTGTAATGACAAGCAAATTGAAGAAGAAACTGAGTGTGTTGCCGAATAAACTAGCGGCGCATATAAATTCCGGTTAAAAGAGCCAGCACAATAAATCGGTAAATTAGATAATTTGGATAACCACCATGTGTAATTTTAGCCTTCACTACAGAAAACCTAATCCGAACTGGAAGAATTAATATAGACCTTAACTGTCAGTTCTACTTTAAGATTACATTGACTGTAAACACACTTGGTTTCTGCGGTTTCTGTCGTGCATCTGACGTATTTCATATACACTTATCAGTGGTAGCTTCGAGAACGCCGCTGACGTTTTATAGACAAATTCATTCTGCTGGGATCCCGGCAGCAGACGATTAAAAAATCCTGTAGATACAAGTAAGGACATTCATTTTGGATTGGAAGAGTGCATACAGGAACCAACGGAGACAAACGTCATGCTAACCAAAAGTGACATTAAAATTCAGCCGCTGGTTCATGATATAATGTTTGTTCCCCTGATCATCGCAACAGCTACGGTCCATCCTAGATCTCACACTGCACCCATGTCTCCAAATATTCATCGTGGAACTTTAGTGTTGAATGAACAAGCCATTCAGCGTAGGTGACTATTTGAATGCCTGCAGTGGGGAATTTATAATACTTGTAACTGGTGGTGTTTCCCTTCTGTGAGCAACGAGCCTACTCAATTCCTCTATCTGGCGTCATTGCAGATGGTCCATCGAAGGCCTTGATTAAGCAAATTAAGGCTCATATCGGCTACTATATTCACTCCCGACTTACCGTTTGCAGCTGCAGCATAAGTAGGCATCGAACTTTCAAAATAAATACCCGTTGACCAAAAACGGATAGTGACTTCAGCTCCAGACGTCCACTGGAACAAGATACTGGAGAATAACCGGTGGATAAGTTACCCGTGGGTATGAGGGGATTTTCCACTGATAAAATGCATATGACGTTTTGGTATTATGAAAAGAATCCTGAAGATCTGACGAAAGGTTGAATGATCAGGAAAAGCCGCGATTTCAGTGAGTTTATTTTTGCGAGCTAGTGAACAAATTTCAACCATTCAGAAGCGCTTCGGGTGCAAATACCCAAGGGTTTGTAGGAACTACAATAGCATGGACTACTGTAAGGCCTCCGAGTGCACACAATTTCTGCTATGTATAGGACCTGTGGCCCTGAAGGATATTGTTCTGGAAGAACAGCATACGAACTTCGTGCAGCCTTCCGTTTCCGCGTACATTTTGTGCGGCAAGAAATGGCGCACGCATTATTTGGATTACAGTGAACAATCGTGCCAGCTTTCATCACGAAGGTCCACTGAAATACACAACAAATAACAAGCGGGTTTCAGTCTCCACTCCTGGGCTCACATCAGTTAGGATGTGTGAATACACAGATAGCTGGACAGGTTCCCGGAGTTGCCGTGCGAATCACATGCTAAATATGCGGATGCGTATCATGAGTCGAAATAAACTAGCCGAACCACTTTTTCGTCGGACTGTTGGGCGCACCGTAGAGGCCAGTATGAAGGTGGAGGCCAAATACTGGAATGACATTTTGATACGTCCAGTTGGCGGACGCAGCTTACACGGAAAAGTATTTCAGCTGATTTACTTTATTTTCAAGTGATTCCCCAAACAATTCAGTGCTGATTGGTAGCTCATTGACCGTCGTCATTGACATTTGAGACGTTATTGTTTTGTCATTTGTATGAGCATACAGGCAATATGTTCAATCAACCTGTTACATCGTCTCACATGATAATTTTCAAATGCCATCCGTTGTCAGAAAAAAGTAGAAACGGTTCAAAGGGTTGCTGCTTCCTTACCATGGCTACACGATATTTATTCCACTTGTGCATAGCTGTATATCGCAATAATCCACTCTGTATTATGAACTGTTAAATCCGTTACAGATGTACTCCATTGTTGAACTCTTAGGTGACAAGTCGGTGGCCGTCGTCGAACAACATCATAATGATCATCGTTCAGCGTTGAACAGCAGGGCAAGCCTCACTGACCGCTGCTTTTCCCCAGATTAAAACGTTTATATAAAAAGAGTGAATATCCAACGGGAACGGGGAGTGGACCTACAAAGACGGGAAAAGATAAGATGCTGCTGCAGCCAGCACACGGAACACAGTCTAACTGTACAAACGCACGTGTTTTCAATAATTCTGATTCGACAGAAAATGACAGCACGATCGCCACTGTTCAAGGTTCATTGCCATATCCTTCAGTGTCTCCAGCCAGCTAGTCGACAAGTCTTTCGGACCCCAACCACGAAGGCGTGAGATACCTACTTTATCTAACTTCGCTGTACCATTTTCCCGACCCACTACCGCCATGTCATTTATCCCACATTGCTTCTTCCTTTCCTTATGGAGAAACACAAATAGGAGCACCGGTATGCTGGCGAGTGCTCTCATACGCAACAGTGAACCGTCAAGCAGTCGTAGTCTACTAAGGTTTCCATACCATGATAATCAAGTCCCTAGCTCCTCGAAGGCGATCAGTGGTCATGAATGCCAGATTAGCAACCGTATCAAGCTATACTCACCCGGTCACCCATCCAATCCTATGCACATTACGACAAACATCGATGCGAAAACCTTCACCGACGAAAATCGCCCACATGTCGGCTTGTCATACTCCAACGTTCTTCGCAACCCGTACAACAGAACTGAACGCACTGCCCACAGTACACACGACCCTGTCAACTTCAGTTGAAATATCAGCGCCGACGCCACAAGTGCCTTCAATCCAGCGTCAAGCTACAACGAGCCTTGGATATACGCATACTTACTCCCAATCCCGAGCTTACCACTCAGTTATACACGCAGCTACCAGAGGTTAGGTGGAACGGTCCACAATCGTCAGCCTCCTCTCCATCCACGTATCAGTCGGCGCTGCTGTCGTCCGATCCATGCAAGAGTACTTGCACTTTGAAGTGCAAAAGCCACATGCCGAACCCGGAGCACCGGACCTCCACAGTCTATCTAGTGCCCCCTTGTGCCATGGTCCGCAGACTCGAAACAGTACACACCGACGTCGTTGCGCTAATCTAGGTCGCATAACTTTCCTCCATTTCCCATTCGACTCCTACGTCCCGAACCTTCTAAAGCATCTTCCATCCCTCGGTCCAACTGACGAAGTTGAACAAAAGGAGAGATGGGACCATCCTTGTCAACGCCAACTAGTCCGTTTCGATATGACGGACAGTTTCACGTATTCCCTAAAGGACCATAGTATGCGATACAATTCTCGCAACAGGTTCACCAAACTTAGTCTGCATACCCTCGGTGGAGAGCACTGAGTTAGAAGCCGGTCGAATCCAGAGTCCAAAAGCACTCGTTCCAAGTCAGAAGACTAACGATCGTAGGGCAGCGGTGGGTCGATTGGTGTATTTGTGCGCTTTCAGGTATCTGTCGAAGAGAATATTTGGTCGAGCAACCTCGACCTGGCCGAATCGTGGCCTGTGTTCGCGATATTACTCCTCGCGAATTCGTGTGTCAACGGCGGCGAGCATATTCGAAGCTAACACCTTAGTAACGTATCGCGAATTAAATCAATCCCACGATGATGGCTGCCAAGTCTCGGTGTACCCTTCGAAGATGGGACACATCCAGTGACTCACCCCCACGATAAGCGGATAAGCTCCTCGTTCCAAATAACATCACGAAGCAAGGAGGTAATTGATTTCATCAAGCAATTCTCCACCCAATTGAAAAGAACTGGGCGGACTCGGACCAGCAGCTTTCCCTCTTTCAGAGTCCGAAATATTCCACTCCACTTTCCACTTCCGTTGGGTGATCAAGTGACACCTCCCAAGATTCACAGCTCCAGACGATCGACTAATACATAGCGTATGGCCACGTTAAAAACTGATCCTTGAGATGATTCTGCCAAAACGCCAGCTCGCCTGGTCTACATCGATGACTCTTCAGTCCTATCGCACACGACTTCTTACTAACCGACGTTCCCGCCCACACGCTGTCGCGTATAAGCTTAAACAAGTATTTGACTGTACCCTGAACGGACCCACTCCATCCCTTCGGCCTACCTGAACCGCAAAGTTTTCACGTCATTATTTAAGGCATATGTCAATGACCTGCAACCTGCCACGCCATCTTATCATTTCCTTGCAGTTAGGCAGCTCGCGTTTTGCTCATTCAAGAATTAGCCGACGCTGAGAATCCAGTTGTTTTCATGAACACTAGATCTGGCGACTGCAGGCGAATTCGCTGTCAAATGCATGGCCTGCTTAATTTCATCCAACTGATCCCTCACATTGCTACTGGTCGCAGTTCTTAGTTTCCTCGGACAGTTGCTGTTCGTAGCTGTTGCGAACAGCCGCATCAGACAAACGTTCGACATTGCCAATCGGATTCTGTGGCCTCGTCATGGCCATTCAGCATGCAGCAAAAATGTCAATTAAACAATAAAACGCATGTCCGACTACTTCGACGTACGTGGTCAAATATTGATCTACAGTCTGACAGAACCGCGCGCAAACGGTAGCTAACTTGCAATATAAGCTCAATCGACTCAATGTACCTGTCGAGCTTGAGCGCCATGCTCGCTGTGCGCACGCGAACCTGTTCGAAATTTCTACTAGATAAGAATAAATGATTTACTCGCACGACAATTTGGAGAACTCTTCTCCATTATCTGTTCGCTGAGCAGGCGAGGGCGCACACGCTCATTTAAAAAGACTCCGGTGCACCAGTTTCTAAACTTGTCAATAAAATCGCGCTGCCACCTACACAATACCGAGCGTTTGCTCTTCCGAAACAAGTCTTATGAGCCATACAGTAAACACCATTCTTAATCCCCACTCATCCATGCTCGCATGCAAATTGTGGGAGCGTCATGCCGAAGATAACCAAAATAAAAATAAGCTTCAACAATACTATCCTTTCGGAAGCCGACTGATCCCGACGTCATCATGGCACACAAGCGACGTCGGACTGGGATCCAATCTGAAAGGGCTCTTCAGCCTTCTCTACCAACAGCAAGCTATATCCTACACCACGTGGACACCACAGCTTAGCTGCTTCGCATACTCCTAAGTCGCCGAAGAAAATATCTTGACGAACTGTTTGCGCAGTTGGCTGATACTCTACTCGAATCCTGAAATCGTGTTTCACCACAAACAGCAGACATCAATCGAAAGTGAGAAAACACTGCAGAAGCCAAACACGCCTGTTGGGTTCAGCCTTGCCATAAATGCGCACATTGAATCAGGTAACCGAGATTCAGAGTCTGACACAGGCTTGAGAAAATGTGAGCTAACAGACTAAAAACCACCTACTACACTACTTGACATAACCGTGCGAGTACGGCGTGTTACAATTGAGATACTATGATATGCAAATGGCAAACAATGGGTGGAGACAGAAGGGACAGGTTAATAAAAGGACGATCGAACACAGTGGTGGACTGGCCCACTGTGCCTAATTGACGTCAACGCCCGACAACAAAAATTTCGTCAGCAAGTGGGCATCCGCACCGGCAACATGCCCCAAACTCACAAAAGTTTGTAACAGCACAGGAACACTTGATGGCTATATAACCAGCAAATCCAAACTTAATTAGACAGTTACAAGCGAGCTGTGCAGTTGAAAGGACTTCTGGAAAACTTCACTGAATTATATTCATCCGACAAGACTCTTGTCATGGACCTCTGTGAAAACCGTAGACGGTAATTATTTTGCCTATATTCAGTTTGCTCTAGAAAAGCGGTGGTTCTTTCCTGATTGCGAGTCCGATTAAAATACACCAGCTAGACTCGCCAAGTAGACAACTCTTTCATGAAGTTACAGATTACGTTAATTAGAATTCCCACTCAGACGGGTAATCATGCTTCCCTGCCTCGTGTGCTTTCGCCATACACCGTTCCCTCACTTTATATTTGTTAGATTTCACGGTTTGAGCCGGTTGGCTTGGCATCCCTTGGCAACTTCCGAGCCTCTGTTTAGCTTGTTTGTTAACATCTCGCGTCTGAGTTCTCTTATTTTCGCATAGTTCAAAGTCCACGAGGACTTCTGTGGTCCATTAACGAATTCATCATAACTAATTTTTGGACAAGGTTCACCCGCTGGTCTTGACAACTACCGTCATAGGAACATTCGCCATTCACACCTACCCGAACTTCCTTTGTAATCGCCTTCTCCGGCTGGCGCAGGTGAAATCATCACTTGAACTAAATTTTCACATTTCCGCAATGTTTTCTTCTCTCGAACACCTGCCTTCTTTGTGCCGATAGTCGAACTTGCCTTCATTCACCGTACTTAGTCATTCTGTCGTGTCACCTACCATCCCATCTGATTGTTGGGCCCAGTAGTCGTTCCGCTTGGCCACGCAGTCGACCTTGATTGTTAATGTCCCCACCCATCGCGCTAGAGCTTTCTCACTTCCCATCCAAGACACTATGAACGCTCAGCCGCTCTCTCTGTCTCTGTCTATTCTGGTGGATCCGTTTTGGCCCCTGCTTCATCTGCTTTTGAAGCCTAACTTGACCGGTCCCCGAGCCGCGGTCGCGTCCGCTGCAGTCTTATTGTTTGACTGACCCCTGATTTTGCAACGCGTTTTGCTGTGCCTGTACTCGTTTACGATTCTGAGGTATATCACTGTCTAAACTGAACTATCTTCACGGTAGCATGCTTTGATTGCCTACAGTGTCCTCTAGTGAAGATAAGAAATACGTGATCAGCGAGTAACTTCGCAACTGGACTGTTTTCTGCTGCATCTCTTCGTCCAGAACCATGCGAACTGGAAAACGTCATCTTATATACATCACCCTACAGTGTAGACTTTGGATGCTAAAACAACGGACACCAGCCTACTTGTGTTATTCTACTTCCTACTTTTAAATCATATTTTGACTATGAGCAGCCCATGCCCTAACTATGTTGTTAAGCTCATTTGGGAAAAAACCATTATTGCCTCGTGTTATTTTCAGTTAAACTGGTCACATCGAAGCTGCAGAAAGCAGCAGCAAAGCAGCGCCTGAGTCATCCACTAAAAGGACAGTAGAATAGTATAAGAGAGATTTTGGGGTTATTGCTATTTCCCGATTTCTACATATAACGATATTAAGCTGTGCAGGTATCATTGAAGGAGGAAGTGCGATAAACGAGGAAATTATTACTCACACATTCACAACCATTGTCCAAAGAATGGGGTATGCCCATAGACACTTTCTCACTCTGCAAATCTGAGTCCAAAACTGCGGAACCCCATATGTTTTTCTCACTATTAAACCGCACTTAAAAATCTGTCACGTCTTGTTTCGACATCCCCGACGAACGTAGGAGCATTAACATTTGGCGATGGTACTCGCTATGTTCTTCTTCAGTTAATAACGAATTCTTGAGCAGCTAAAAACGAGTGTTTTTCTAGGGAAACGGCTTTATATGGTAGGAAAGTTCGTGGATTAATAACTGGTAAGTTCGAATTTCTGAGGCTACCATCCTTTAGATATTTTACGCCAAAAAGGCCACCCTAGGGTCACCGTACATTCAAAGGAAGAACGAGAACAAACGATGCATGCCCGCCGATCAAGACCACTTGGGTAACCAAAGAAGCTTTGGTGTTCAGTGTTCCTTAACAGAAGTGAGTCGGTTTTGAACTGCAATTTGCATTATTAATGAGGTAAATATGCATCTGGAGTGAAATCGACTGTGATTTGTACATCTGCAATTGTTGACATATATATATCTGTCTCGCGGTTTCACTTCTGCTGTCTCACGGAATCCACAAATGTGCGAAATGGACTTCGCACTCCATTTCATGTAACCTGTATATTATTCAGCAGCATACTCCCTTTTTCAATTGCATCAGTTAAGTCGAAAACGGTAATATCCATTGGTAGCCCAGGAACATACAATGCCGCTTTCCATTTTCTTCTTTAGATCGACAGTAATTCACAGGAAGGTTCATTGACACCGCTCTACTAAAAAACGCACTGGAACCAAGCCAGTCCTCCTCTACTGAACACACTAATTGTTAAAATGATTATTGAAACCTGCTTGTATATCACGATCTTCTGTTTTTTTCTGACGGTTCCAGTTATATCCATCGTGTGTCGCGAAAGCTGCCGATGTCCTTTGGGTCGTTACAGCTTCTACTATGTCGCGTAATTTATGCCCTTCTTAGGCCGTTCAAGTAGGCGAATAGGTTAGCTGCGCGTTGCTTTTAAGGAATCCAATGCTGGCGTGCGTCTCAGATACGGCGTTTAGTCGAATTCAAGAGCTACCCAAAACGGTTTACATCATGTTCCAAAGATATACATTTGGGGTTTTTTTGAGGTATGTTCTGGTACAACTTCGGTGTGCTTGTGCTAACTGTGAGTAAATCTACGTATTTGCCGCTGCTCCCAGATAATCACTTGTTATATCCTCCTACTTTTATGCTTGGCAGCAGTGTAATACTGCCCATAATGCCCCTTCATATCCCCAAGTAGAACGGTGCCAACCGTTAAGGTCCGGTAACTTCTAGGCATGAGAGGGGCACATAAATAATCATTTCACATACATGAAAATTACATGTTGCCTCTTAAAACTAGTTTCCGATTGCCTGCTTGTAATTTAACTAGATGTTTGCTGCAGTTTATCTAGTCCGCTCTGGGAATCAATTTGCCTAAGTGATCGGTTTCTTCCTGCTCGCCGCCATCTTGCTCGCCCTTCGTTTATGCCCGTGAGTTGTGTCCCGCTTTCTGAAATCAGGTGTTGCTTTGGACTTCCTTCTTAATTTTACTGGTTATCATTAGAAAATCTTAGCGAGAAGTCATTTTGCAAAGGTTTCTGGTATTTTTCTGGTTTTCCCTTTAATTAAAGTGCTTTTATAATGAAAGAGCTCTTGTTCATACACCCCGTCAGGTAAACCCGAGATAATCGTCAGTGGGGTCACAATAAGTGCATTGCAGTGACGGTTCTATTTTACCTGACAAGTAACTTCGTAGTGGGCTCCTATTTGTCGTTTGAATCCACCAAGAAACTATAGGTTACGATGGTTTCATGTCTGCATCAACCAATGTTTCACAAAGAGTTTCATATGCAGTTGCGTATTGTTTTTCATGGTATCGCATACGGCGCACTTTGCCGTATATGAGCCACTCATTTTTATCTATGGTTGGATAAGTCAGGCCTGAGGTCACGAGGTGGTAGTGATATCGTGCAAGAAAGAAAGTGCTTGGTGCTTCACCGTACGCTGTTTGTAGGGAAGCTAAGCTGTGGGAGCATTGCGTCAGATGGCCAAAATCAGACGAGCCAAGTGAGTGTACTGCATTTCGTTGCAAAATATAATTCACGACTGTCAGCCGCTAACACTTCTTCGATCTCTAGTCATGCCGAAGTGATGGCCAAAGTGGTTGTCTGAGATTCACCGTCATCTACTTCCGAACGTTCCGCCATTCCAGATATATCAATATCTCAACAACGAAGTTTAAGTACAAAATTTCATTCTCAGGCGCTTGTAGTACCTGAGGTTCACAGCGAGACGAAGTAAGCGACTGACACTGTCCCGTTTAAGGGTATGAAACATTTTACACCCAGTCTCCTGCACTGTCACAAAAAAGCAATTACGGAGTAACTTGTGGACAGTAGCACTCAGCAAAGGACAGATTTCTGTTGGATTCAATTCATTCTAGGCTGAAAACGATGCAACAAATAGGGATTTCGTAAGACATACATTCCCACATGCCAAACATCTGTTGTGATTCCATAACAGATGTCGTGAAGTCAATAACAGCAATTCCGGAAGCGTCTGTAGAACGTATTGTCTTACCACGAATCTCATATTACGTTTGCTTGCCCGCATCCTTCGTGACCTCTTGTGCGTCACTCTTACTTGGCTCGGTACGATTGCAATGCTGGCGACCCTAACACTTGACCGGTACAAGGAAAAGACAATCGGAAGCGATAGCAGGTGGTGTATATTTTGACAGGAGCGTGCGAGCGAAGCATGCTTGAGTTACGCGCAAATAGTGACCGCGCTTGGTGGTCAACGTTCGATTGAACAAGGTATCTGGTGGATCAAACCGGAGTTGCGTTACAAGTCCGTCCCGGACTTTGAAAGAATCATTAAAGTTCGGTTATCTGATGCGCGAGACCGACGTTACTTGAGGACAGCATGCAGGTATGCCTATTGCCACGTTCCATGTTTTCATTCAATTCAAAAATTGTGCATGTCACTCTTCTTGTTGTGTGGCTGCTTTCGCAGTAGACATTTTGACTCGTCGTCAATTTTGCTTTGTACATAACCAGGCCAAATCTAGTGCATGAGGCACCCTAAATGTTTTCTCAGAAGGAGCGATCATATTCAATAAGGCAGCCTATGAAATATGCATAAACTAATTGTTTCAACCAATCGTGTTTTTTATTCCTTTTCAGGTTTCCGAGGGACACAATTTGTGTGTACGTAGTGCACTCGCAACTAGGTGTTACGTTCTTATATCTGTCATAATAAATTATTTTTTTACTCTTCCTTCTTGTGTTCCCTTTCGTTTCTATGCAGTCCGGCTCCAGTTGAATCGTTGTAAATCACCGCAGGGGAATATAAGGTTTTTGATTTCATCATAGAAAAACGTTTGTAAGATGCGAGCTGCTTACTTAAAAATTTTAAGCATTTGACTGTAGGCGATTCTGTTGCGTGCGTCTAAGCGCTGACAGCATTTGCCGGGCCGGTACCGGATGGGCAGCGGTTGCGTTTCCGGGGTTTTTCGTATGCAGTATCCGGATTCACTGGAGTGTCCGAACCGCAAGATCCGGATCCGGCATGCTCCATAGGTCTGTTCACCCATAGTGCACTGACGGTAGTCTTGCTCTGACATCCAATCCATCCCGTCATCCAGCTACCTGCAGACACACCCAACCGCGGTAAAAGTGGACTGTAACTTATTCATCGGATCATGACCAAGGACCTTAGAATGCAAAACTGCACAAAGTAATTCAAAGACACTAACCAACGCAGGAACCATTATTGTACTAGAATATTTCAGTTGTACCTTTCCGCCCCAAGATTTCCATTTCTGATTTATGCTTTTGGTTTTGATAAATAAATTTCCCACTTTTCCTTTGTTTGTCCCAGAGCTATTTGGCATTCGTTCTCACTACCTATTAACAGTCTGTACTGGACGTCTTTTATTTGGCTGGATGAAACTTCAACCAAGCATGTTGTCAAAGGCTTAGAATGCATTTCATGTAAGAGGTGAGGGCACCTCAGTTGCTCCGGACCGGAGGAAGCACACAGTGCATTTTGAGAACGAATATTTGGAGTGGGTTTGCAAAAACTGAATGATATTGGCAACCAATTGTTTCAACCAAGAAAGGCCATTAGGAGAGCCAGTAAACTGGAAAGTGCCACGGTATGTGAAGACGTTGTTTTCATGGCTAGGGGAAGCTTCGAAGGTGGATCGTCCTTTGCGGAGGAAGCCCGGAGTCATTCCTCGGATCGGAACCTACTCATATAAGAAGTCATCTAGCCTGGTTTCCTCTTCAAGGAGGGGGATAGTCACAGGTACCAAAAAACAACAACCAGCTAACTGACGGGAAATCTGAGGCAGATGGGAAGGTAGGATTTGATCATAAACAAATTGGTGATATCTCTAAAAAAGAGGGTTCAAATTATAACGCAGATTTGAAAGGGTCGCGCAGTGTACGAACTCAGATATACTCACCATCATTGAAGGGGCAACAGCGACAAGGCAATTCGTCGTGCAGTCTTTTAACGCCGAGGTCAGTGACTGAGGGCGTGAAAGGATAGAAGCCGTATTCCAGGGCACCACAGGACGGTGGAACATTAGCAAGGAATAGAACAGAATTGGCAAAAACAAAGGGCGTCAGGTAGCTGACAGGTGTAATAATTCATAGCCAAAAACAAATCAGCTACTCGGGCGCACCAGACTAGAATAGACTTATCCAAACAAAACCGCCATAAGCATCGATTTGGTGGTGCTTTACACCGACTCCAGCGGGATAATGAGTAAGTGGATGTATCTCACTGAGGTATTCTACAGGGCTGTGGCGGAAGCTGCACCAATCACTGGAGTGTGTTCGTTTGAAAATGACCACAATCCCCGCAAACGGCCTGGCTATTTCCATGTTACCTTCTGTGCCACCATTCACATGTAAGCCACTGCTATCTCTAAGAGAACATGCCGTTCAAAGTAAGTTCTAACGAGTCTTTCGCTCTAGATAACAAGGGTACTAACAGGTTAATGGTCAAGGTTCGTTCAGCCGATGGGAGGCAAGGCCCAGGTCAACTGAAGGCTACCCCATGAAGTGGCGCTGGTGGCGAACGCAATGAATGGCCGAAGGCTGGCAGAGGTGCTCGTGACCGCCATACATCGGAGGAAACAGGAGAAGGAGCTTGTAAACTCAGAAGTGAGGCAGATTTTATCGCAGTAGTGTAAAAACTGGTCAAATGCCTCGAGAGCAAGTCCAGGGCATTTAGCATTCCGTTTCTTTGAGCATCCAAGTGGTCGAAATTTGGGAGTGATTTGGGTGTTCCATACAAATGCTGCTGCTATGGTAAATAAATAGTCCTAAAGACAACTCAGAATTATCAGTGCAGACATGATGGCCGCCACTGGCATATTGCTGCGGCAGAAGGAGGTAAACGAAGGAATAATGGTGCCAAATTGCCTATTCTTTCAAACGTCGGGAAAGATGGACGAAAAGTAGGTGGGACGCTGATCCTCACGGCTGTATTTGTGACTCCCACGATAACGACCGTGTGGATACCGTAAACATGCAGGCTGTGGTAGCCAGCATGAAAATTAGGAGCACTAGGGTCTCAGTTTAACGCGGGTACAGAAAACCGAGTGCTATATAAGTAGACAACATTTTACTGTTTAAAATTTTCAGTACTCTTGTAAGGATCGTGAGAAACCTTCCCACAGTGGGGGATTTTGGCGCCCCTGAGATTGATTGCGCTTGCCATGCAGACTCGGAAGGCAAATCGGGTATCAAATTTTGGGGTTCGAGCACTCCTTTGTGACAGTTTGGCATGCCGCTGGAGGGAGATTTGGCCTAGGATTATCGGTCTTTGACATGGTGATAACCAAACCGACGAAAAACACAAAGAGTCCACGGGATTAGAAAAATAAAGCAAGGAAAACCATTGCAAGCAGCGTTTTAGAATTGTGCTGCCAAAGTCGAATCCTATATTCAAACATACGAATGCAAAGACCCATAATGATAGCCAATGTCATGCCACAAAAAAAGCGAACGTGATTCACGTGAGTCCCATAAACGTAAGCGTCAAAACCGCGCGGTGGACATTAACAAAAAATATTCAATCAAACAAAAACATGTATAAGGCAAAGCGCCAAATTCATTTGTGCCACAGTGATCTCGTGAATTCTGATCTAAAAGTTGTTTTTTCGGCGGTTTTTACCAGCCATGTTTTAAACTGCCCACCAGAATCCGTCGGAATCAAGCAAGTCAAAGGTCAGTGACTGGGACACGGATTCATCCCTGCCTACCTAATTTATTTCCCTTGTGCACTTTACTTCTGAAAACAGCTTGAAAAATAGCCTATAAAACGCTGTCAATTTAGCTGCTGTTTCGTTCAACGATTTTGCGACTTCCGCCCGACAGTTGCTAGTGCCGCCAAGTACACCATGTCCAGAAAGTAAGCAAGTGAAATGAAGTCGCGGATTTGGGCGTCATGGAAGCAATGCGCTATGTGCCGGTTTTGGTGCGGGTGGCTAGTTTTGTGAGAAAACGACTGCAGGTATAAGATGAAACAACGTTTATGGTTCGCAAACGGTATTTCCTGAGGAGGAGCGCGGTCGGGATTGGTGTGCTGCAACGAGTACTTAGTTCACCGGCTTGTTTTGGACTTTCACATTTGTGGAGGAAATGCATCGAACAAGCCCCGGGGAGCCAGTGGTTGGTGAGGGAATTATTCTTATTCATCGTAATCGGCGACTGTTTTAGGTTTACAATGTTCACCGTGGCACATGAAAATGACTTGTGTGCGCATAAATTCGAATTTAACACTTTCGCCATTCTCGGGGTTTCAAACTTAATTACCGTCCACTTTTGAAACATCGTGTCCCTCGTTCTTTCATCATATTACGATAGATTTATACAACTTATGTCGCCAGTCAGCGTGCTGTTTGCTCTTCTAATAGAGTTGGTTATCATATGCCCGTCGGAACTGGTAATTACGTGCCCTACAACATGGGCTTGTAAATCGATGACCATCACTTCGTCACCTACCCTAAACAATCTCTCACCACGTATACGCTTTTTTCGGCCTAGCATGTCTGGTGTTTATTCCCACAGCTAAACTGTCGCGAAGAATCTGATCAATAAATTGGGTGAACCTCCATCCAGTAAAATACAGCGCGTGAAGATTAACTAGTTTCATTTAGCTACAGCTGGACCTCAATCCTAAAAGAACAACGAAAGTCAGGACCAACTGGGTGATGCCGCAGGAATACACTGACACTACCGGACGGCTGTTCGGTATTTTTTCGACTTCTCCTATCACTGCACTTACAGTTTCGTAGTCAAGTGTTTGGTGTTTAATAACTTATATTATTATCCTTCCGACGGACCTGATCAAACGCTCGTAAACTCCAACTCGATGACTGGACTGCGGAGGTTTGCAGCACCACTGGATGCCAAGGTTCGTGATTCTAACTTTCAGAAAACCCTTGTTCATCCCTTGAGTCCAACGTACGATTCATCGAATGGCTACGATACAGCTTCACCCTTTGTCAAAGCATAGGTTGAACGGCATGCCTTGCCTGTTCCTACATTGCTGTAGTGCCTGTGAGGTAGAATCCATCATCATCGAGTGTGGACGTTTGAATAGTAAAGCATCAGAGTCTGTGCAGTTAATCTGGCACCTGGATCTTTCTCCTACCAGATTCCCGCGTCTCACACATAGTGGACCAAAATATTTGATTCCACTTTCACCGAGCGACTACCAGCCAGATGTCATCCTTCATTTAGAAAGAGAAGTCATCAGTCTTCTTGGACCTGCAGGTATTCCCATCCGACATTGCATGTACGGTTTAATCCATTTCCTTAAGTTCCCCTTTTTGCTCAAAATCCAGAATCCCGTTCATATGATGCTCAACACATGGTTTCTCCCTGCAGATCCATCCACTGCGCAAGGGGATCAACGTGGTGACATCGGGCTGTGAGTCTGAGTGGATGTTGCCCTTCATGTCTTAGATAAATAGTATACATTTCTTGATTTCCGAGGGGCATCGGCAGGGAAAGATAAAATTTGTACAAGGATGGCGCAGTGGAACAAGGGAAACCAAAACCGTACAAATACAATATGTATGTGCTCTCATGATCTGATCCTTCAATGTGATATGCTAGGCACGAGTTTTCGGGTTTTAAATCAAGGCTATATAATCCTTCGCCAAGAATTTCCGGGGCTTATTACAAGTCATGCATTTCGATGCAACCCCGGGTTAAATACATCAAACTGGCGTATTGCAGGAGCAAAATTTAGCTGGAAAGCTATGGCGGGCACCGCCGTAAGGCCGGGTTCTTCGAAAATCAATAATGTAATATCGTAAACATGAAGAACAAGATGGATGCGATAGCGGAATGGAGGTGAGTCAAAACCAGAGGGGACATCCTATGCGATGGATAGGAGAGTGGTATCTCACAACATTAAAGTTTCAACATAATAATGAGGACAAGGCGATGGGGAACAGTTAAGGCTGCATGAAACTATTTAAGCGACAAAGATGCATAAAGAATTAAGGATAGAGTAAAGATAGAACTTTAAAAAATGTCCCTTCAAGTCACGCGGCCGGCCGCAGGCTGAAGTGAGAAGTATGACAAGAAGAAAATGAAATCCTCTAATAAGTACAACCAGTCCTTAAGTGCACTTGCCATGAACGACCTGCGTGTTGTCGTTTTTGATGTCAAGGTTTTTGGTGTTCTGTTGCAGTGGGGTACGGAAGTTGGGGAGTTACACGACATTCCAGAGGTGATTATGACAATTTTTGGCCAGTCGTGATGCTTGCTCTGAGAGGAGGTACCTAGGGTGGTCGGTGGTTTGGCTTGCTTTTGTGTTGATGTGAGCAGACCGGCACTGCAGCGCCAGACCTGGATAGCAGCTTCCTGGCTGTGATAGGTAACCAGTGCATAGGGTGAGGCGCAGCCTTCACCGAGAAGGTTTGCATGGCATCTGCACTTTCTACTAACCGTAGCATTCGAAGTGTGCTCATTGGCGAGCCTAGATAAGAGCCAGAGAGTGAGAGAGGGGCAATGTGGAATTTGCCTCACCCAGTGTCAGGGTGAGCAAACAATAGCGGAAATAGTGGTTACAGCAAATTTCTTACAAAGGTCACGGGGCTCAGTCTGCTGTCTTGAAGTGCGCAGAATAAGAAGTGTTTTGTCGACGAAGCGTGTACAGCAAATTTTTCGTCCGCTTATTCCCTACAGGGTGCATGGCGCAGTCAGTCCCAGGCTGCATGGTCCTTATTCGTAGCGTGTTTCTCATTCCTATTTGATATCTTCGCAGATGCAGAATACAGTGGTCTGATAGGATGCCTAGGGCTGAGATCAGGTAATAAAGAAATTGTTTTTCTA
>LUCM01000046.1:0-15577 GCA_008360955.1 Fasciolopsis buskii
TCTTCAACCCTTTTGATAACCTGTCAGTAATTTGATGCTCTTGCACCCGGATAGCTGATGTTCGGGCATCCGATTTCGTACTGGACCGATTATCCTTGAAGCTATGAATAGCAAAACTTACCACGGGGAATTACCGACCGTGAAGATCACCCGCAAATTTCCACGTCCATTTTAATCCAATTCGCCGCTTCGTGTACTCATGCCTTGTGTTAATGGCGTTGCCCACCTAATGCCACCACCAAATACACGGTTTTCATTCCAAGCGAAGTCCGTTTGCTATGCTAAACCAGACTATCCTAATAATAACCGACCAACCTTCTGGATGCCGCTTCGAAACCTCGAAGAAGTGCGTAGCCAAATTTGACGCGATGCCCAACACTGAACGAAATTGTCCCACAAATTCTACGCCGCTATACGCGAGGTAAAAATTTGCCCACCTAGCGGTCACGCCTTTAACAGTGAGTGTCAGTCAAAAAATTGGGACAAATTTCATGTTTAATGAGTGCTGGATGAATAGCAATAGAAAGGAACTGGTTGTGCTTATGTTCTAGCAAATACAAGAGCACTGACCAGCTTGATCAGGCCCAACATACACTTTCACGGGTGTGATGGCAAAAATGAATGTAAAAGAACCGAAAGTCTGCGATCAATCAACGCGGCGATAAATGAAATTTAGACTATAAGAAATTAAAACCCCGGATTCAAGGCAGGCCAGACTGAACCACACACCGTTAGGTAATCTGTACTTCAGGTCACGAGAACATACAATAGGAGTTGAATCCAGTGATTGCGAAATTGACGGCGACCAAATTGGGCGTATTTGCGGGCCTGGTCTTTGATAGTTGCGACAGCGAGCGAATCAAACAAAGCAAATTTTGATCAGTCCACATGTTGTAGTAAGTATACAATGAGTTTTCTGCGGGAATGCTGAGCAGATTTCAAGTGCACAAAATGTCAATGCCGGCAAAATGGAAACTTGTCCACGACTTGTGGAAAAATTTAGCGTAAAATATTGGTATAATTTTCGAATACTTCGAGAGGCATGTTTGGTTGTATGATCAAATGTTATTGCCGGTTGCATGAAAGAAGTAAGTACAGATATGGGGACAAAGTGAGCAGAAGTGACCGAAATGGCATTCTATGAGGAACAAGGTGTTTATAAACACTAATGATGCGTACCGCGGGTGCAAGATTCGACTGGAGGGTTGGGGTAGGGGTCTAGTGATGGTTGTTGGTGGCTTGTCCGCCCCTGAGAGATGCCCATGTTTGGCAGGCATGGAAATCAGGGGGCGCGGTTAGTTCACCCGCGGCAGCCAGTTATGCTAGGTGGAAAATATGGATGCCACTTTGTTCTGAAAAATTAAAAAGTCGATTTAGCACGCCTAAGCCGTTTAATGCACTGGCTGTCACGGTGAAAATGACCTTTTTGTGTATTCTGTTTTTCTGTTTACCCCACGATTGTATAAATATATGTCTGTGCACATTTCAGTTATCAGGGAAAAAGTGCCAAGGGTAAAAACAATGGGAGTGTAACTTGAGGAAGAGCCATGAAGCCCATCACATGTTGACTTTCCAGTTTCAGTTCTAGTTAGGTTACGGCGAAATTCCTGATGGTCCAGGTTCTTGCACCGGGAACTCCTTGGATCTGTCGATGCTTCGACAACGGGTTCATTTAAACCCGCAGTTCGTTAGCCTGAGAAATGTCATGTATATGTTGACTCAACTAGGTCAGTAGAAAAACATTTCCTTGCCCATGCATGCTTGCACCAGTAAATGTGGGAAAATTGTTATAACCTGCGGTTTGCATATACAGGTATACAAGTACGCAAAGTGTTTGCCCGGCAAACTATTTGAGGCTGCGCAAAGGGCTAAATAATCGCACCTGTGGGGACATACACGTTTTTACCTATGCCTATGCATTGGCAAGGCAGAGCACGTGTTAACTTACGGACGGAAAATGTACGCACCGTTGATAGCCACAGGTAAACCTCCAACCCATCTGTCTATAGGTAGGCATATATGGCTAATGATACCTGTAAACATCCCTATGCCCACCGGTGCGCATGCCCGTGGAAGCATAAATTTCTTGCATTTTCGTGCATACAGTTGACTAGATGAACGGGCTACTGTTGATCGAAATCCATCCTTTCTCCAGAAGAACCGAAATTTCCACTGTTGCCCGCGTGAAATAAGACTTATATACCAACAACCTAATGCACGCAATGAAGCAATCAGTGGGATAACTGACCTTGGAAACGGTGCTGATAATCAGAGAATTGTGACCCCAAGAGGGCTCTTCAAGTTCACCTGGAATGGAAATGGTAAATGTTAATGAAATGCCCTGTTCATTTTGTTTAAAGCATAGAATATTGACCGCCTCAACCCACTATCGTCCACTTCCACAACATGCCATTGTGTGTACCCATCGCAGTTAAACTGGTGGTTAGCGTCCGCTAACAAAACCTCCGAGTACATATCTGCCAAATGTCGAACACTATCCGGCAAGAAAATCGCAAACCGTACTAAGTCTTCCCGTTTCGGCAGCCGCTGTGGCTGTCCGCGCAATAAGTCCTTCACGCCGACCACATCTGCAAATAAGGATTACTTGAAGTAATAACGGACTTACCTACGGTTATGTAAATGTTTACGACGTCGGCGTTTAACGTTGATAAATGTGATAATCGCACTGGAATTCTATAAAACTGGTTTAAAAAGCGACCAAGGCGCGAGAAATTATCTGAATCATCTATACACACAGCAGTCGCGTCCGCAAGAACGCCGATGGCAACCATAAGGGGGCAACTGACGTGGTTTTCGGTAGAACACCCATTTATTCCTCTTATCATTTACTTCCTTTGTTAATGAAACAATAGCGTTCATCATTTTTCAGCAAGGGGGCCGCGGTCAGCAGAGGACTGCCAAGTGGGGAAATTGACCGTCCATTTGAGGATTCCAACTCGCGACCTTTATGTTCAAATGTCACGACCTTATCTGCTTGACAACCGCCGGTCAAACCTCAGTTTAAGCAACTAACAGGTCGATGAACTTTACATTTTTACAATATTCGAAAGCTGGACACTGACATCCTACATTAATATCCGTAACAACTATCATTTTACTGCAAAGAAGCGACATTTCATGGTGGATAGCTCGTCACCATCAGTGCGGACTTCAAACCTAGTCTGCAATATCAGAAAGCGGCTAAGAAGGCATAAAGTGCGCCCGCGATACGCACCTTTGGTGCATTCAAACATAGCATTATTCGCAGTAGAGGGCTGGTACTCAGTTACAGATGGATATTTGCGAATCATTATCTAGCTTTGACTTAATATTCGAAAACTCGTGTTCAGCAAATCATATTGCCTGTCATGACGTTGTGAGCGAAAACACATTGCACTGTATGTTTGGTTCCCGTTTTTCTGTGTTTACTTTGCGCCTTCTTTGCACAATTTTGATTTTGCCTTGCGCATGGCTCTCGTATGTGCAGAAATATGCACAAGCTAAATCATACCTTTCAAATTACTTAAGGTGGCTCTCACATCTTTTCCCTTCGATTGATATTATTCGTATTTCCCGAGCATCATCTCTGTAAAACTTGATATTGTCTTGCGTATGCCTCTCACAAATCGAGAAATACATCTTATTAATATTATTATTATTATTGACTTCTGAACGGTCCACTGGCTCTAAAAAAATCTTCTCTTGTGAAAATTGAATAAACTTTTCAGCGGCCAAATGGGCGGTAATGGGGAGCAATAAGTAGGACCAACCAAACGGAACCAAGGCTTTCGTAAGATTTAAGGACACACTTTGCTAGCGAGATTACCTAATGTAGACAGCGAAGAAAAAGAGTAATTCATGCATCGGACGACAGTGCTGGATTGCAATGGATGGCTGGATCCGCTGAAATCAACCCCAAATCCTAATATACTTATGTACGGTCTCAGTCAGCTTTGCAAAAGGCCTTTGGTTGAGTTAAAAACCACCAGGGAATTAGATCGACCGGCAATCGGGGGGAAGCTTATTGACTGTTGGAATTTTTCTAAGCGGAAAATAGGCGTTATCAAGGGGGGCAGGGAAGCACACCAATTACAATCACCCTTATGGCGGAAATGCCGGAAGGAGCGAGCACGGTGGGGAAGTATGGGACAGTGTGCGACGGAGTAGACAATCATCTGCAGATGAACAAGTTAACGATGGTGGCGCAACATGGGTTTTGACGCAAACGTTGTTATTTGACAAACCGGATAAGCTTTTCGGACGAAGTAACAGGTAGAGTTAACAGGGATGACAGTCTGCTACCTGAACCTCCAGAAGGCCTTTGTTTCTCTGAAACACAGGCTTCTTGACCACAAAGTGAGGGCTTCCGGGGTGGAAGCTAAGGTGAACAACTGGATAGCATAAAGTCTGAAGGTTGAGTCTTTCAGGGTGACAGTCGAGGGGTTTCTATCGCACGGAGGATTACTATGCAGCAGGGTTCCTCAGGGGTCTGTCTTGGAGCCATTGTTCTTTAGTAAGTATGTCAATGATGTGGCTAGTGGGTAAAAAATCCGTGCTTTATGTTTGTTGACGGGATCAAGCCATAAGGGACAGCAAAAGGTGAGGCTATCTAGAAATAGAGTTTATCAATGGTCGATGATATGGGATCTTCCGTTGAACTTGAGAATGTGCCAACGGCTCCTGGAAGGAGAAGTAAATCCTCTTCGGCACATGGGTTCACTTGAGTATCAGGTCTCGTTGGAACAAACGCAGCAAGCAAGGGACCTCGGGCTAGTCATGGGTGCAGAGTTCAAACCGGATATTCAGTGTCAGAAAGCGGGTAAGAAGGCATGTAGTGCCTTACGCCAACTTGAAAGGACTAGAATCAAGAAGGCCTGATGTTCCACCACTTTTCAAGGCATTTTTCCGAATACACTTGGAATAATCTGTCCAGGTATGGAAACCGTATTTGGTAAGAGATAGAAAAATGCTGGAACAGGTTCCACGCATTTTTACACGCTGGTTCGGGCATTTGAGGCACATGGGATATGAACATAGACTGAGGGCGCTTGGCTTGTATTCCCTGGAATGAGGTGGGGAAATAGGTGCCTGAATACGGGCCTTCAAAATCGTTAAGAGCCTGGCCGATATACGGGGTCAGCGCTGGGCCCTATTCCAGACAAGGGGGGAGGACAAAACACTAAGAGGGAACGGGAAACGATTGTGCGAGAGCATGTAACGACCGGGTTGAGAAGCAAACCGTTTGCCACACAAGTGGTGAATGGCCGGAACAAGCCACCGGAAGAAGTGATGGAGATGGGATTAGTGCACAATTTCAAAGGAAGACCAGCCAATGTATGGTTATCTACGTTTGAAGAGGACAGCGTGTGAATTGTAGGGCTGAGGAGATGGTCGAAAGGAAAAGGTCTCATTAATTGTTTCCCCCTTGAATGTGACAGAAATGAGGGTCGGAGTAACACAAAATTCGCACTCTCACCTTAGGAACTGAAGAGAGCTTCTACCCTCCTGTTTTCGAAGCATCATCTGATCCAGTGAGATCCCGGTGCAGGAATCTGGACGATCAGGCATCTAGCCGTATAGTCCTGTAATTTAGCTGCACCATGGGCTATGCTGAATTCCACGACTGCGCTACGCCCTGCCGTGGCGACCGGTCGAAGTGCAGAACTTTGTTTCCATTTAGTAAGTTTTCCGTGTCTACCTTGTCACTTACTAAGCTCCGACTTACGAGGTCTCCATTTTCTCACCTTGGGTACTCGATTGCTTGCATCTCCTTGGAGGAACACTTTCTGGGCACTCAACAGGTCTAGCGGGGATATAGAATCAGAAAAATCCTGAGGTAACCCGGAGTGACTGGAGAAGACAATCAGGATGAAAAGCAGCATGCTACAATAGTGAGGCGTATATGAAGACAGGTCCTCCAGATCGTGAGCACAAATGGCACCGAACGTCGGGTTGTAAAACAGTTTGTTTGACGCGGACCTGGTATTACGTTTGCTTGCTTTTAACCGTCATCCTTACTCAGTTCTGTACGATTGGAATGCGAACATAACAGAAACTCGGCCGGTACAATGAAAAGATAGCCGGAAGCGGTGGAAGGTCGATCGTATTTTGACAGGAGCGTGCGAGCGGTCGTGCGTGAGCAACGCGCAAATGGCGGCCGTGCTGGGCGGTCGACGTTCGGGTTAACAAGCTATCCGAAGAAATAAATCCATGTTCTGCTACAGGGTGACAAGTGCGAATAGAAGCCAAAAAAATTAAAATGTCAGAAAGCAAAAAAGGGCGAGAGAAACAAAGGACAAAAAAGAAGACCGAAAATCAAAGGCCGCTTCACTAACTGGTTGCACGACTAAGAATCGTGAACTTAGAAAGAAAGTGGCATTTGTGCTAGATTACCGGACTCCAAGGTTGGCCGGCTACAATGCAGTATTTACTAGTTTTGCGACCGGTTTTCGGCATTCTTCGTTGTCTCCAGTGGATTAGGTCAAGGTTGCTTTATACCCCCACTTCTGTTCAACTTTGTCTCCGAGGGCATTTTACAGAACGCCTTATCTGCACTTTAGACGGCAGAATTGAACTCGTCTCAGTTATTAGCCTAGAGTATGCCGCTAATATCGACTTATTAAGTGACAGGACAGGCAATCCAACGCGCGCTAGACCGCTTGGCTATTGTGATGTTCCACTTTGCACATCAAAAGTGCATGGTACTTCTTCAAGGCTGGCGGGAGCCTGTACCTGCACTCACTCTTTGTGATGATCGGTTAGAAGTAGTCAATATCCTCGATTATCTCGGGCACCTGATCACACAAGGAGGAAGGATGCTAAAGTCTATCTTACCACGTTCGTGACACTGCCTCAGTCCCATTCCAGCAAGCCAGCGATTTGCAACATTTGCACGTAATGAAGGTAACAAGCACGCTGCCATAACCGAGCAACTATATCTCGACCAGTCTATCTATATCGCCTTTCTGCATGTCCGCAGACTCGAACAAGAGCAGCGACCTGATCGCTCTGCGTAATCTGTTAGGAGTTAGCATGCTTCCGCTCCATTTCCGCAGTTCGATGTCTACATCACGGAGACCTCCTAAAGCATCTTCACGTCACCTCGTCCATGACGAAGTTGAACAAAGAATGGAGAGAATGGGCACTCTTTGTCGAACGCCACTAGTTGTTTCGAATGAACCGTGACTTCACCGTATATCTTACGCGACCAACTAGGTATGCGATACAAATGCTCGCAACAGGTTCACAAACTTCGTTGGCATACCCTTCCGGTGGATGAGCACTGAGTAGTGCCGGTCGATCCACGGAGTCGAAGCACCTTTTCAGTCGAGTTGAAGATTACGATTGAGGTGCACCGGGTGCGTTGTGGCGCGTTTCGATATAATCTGTCGAAGGTGGATATTTGGTCCGATGCAACCTCCGGACCTGGACGAAATCAGTTTGCTAATTCGCGGATATTACTCTCGCGAATCGGTGTCAAACGGCGCAGCATTATCTGAAGCTAACACATGTAACTATCGGAATTAAACTAATCCCACGATGATTGCTTAGCAGTCACTCCGTGCATACCTTTCTTGAAGATGGGTATAAATCAGCAGACTCAACCCCGATAGCGGATACACTCCCTCGTTCAAATATTAACGATGCAGGAGGTTAAAGGATTTCATCAGCACTTCTCCACCCGATTCGAAAAGAACTGGGGGAAGTTCGTCGGGACCAGCAGCTTTTTCCCCTCTTCAAAAAGCGAATATTCGACACCACTTCCGCTTCCGCTTTCGACTGATGTCTGCTGCATGAGTGAAACACGAATTCAGAAATTTCGATGTGAGTAATTTAAACTGATTGCGCCAAACGTCTCGTCCCAAGATATTTTCTTCACACTTCAGGAGACGAATCAGCTCAAGCCTGTGGGTCAACGTGGTGTAACGAATAGTCTTGAGTGAGAATAGGTGAACAGCTCCTTTTAGACTGGATTCCCAGTCAACAGTCGCTTGTGCGTCGTGAAGAACGCAGAATCAGTCGTGGCGTCCGTAAGGTATGTAGTGTTAAGCGTAGTTTATTTGTTATCCTCGGCAATAACGCTCCACCAGACTGCAGCACTGAAACATGGAGAAAGACCGAGTTCCACGATAACCTCGACACTCTTGTTCGGAAGAGCAAACGCTCTGAACATTGTAGTGGTAAGCCCCAGGTGACTTAAATGCACAAGTTAGAAACTTTTAGTGGCGTCGGAGTCCTGTTTAGGTGGGCGATGCGCCTTGCCTGCACAGTGGAACAGACAACGGGGGAAAGACTTCTCCAAATATTCTGTGCATGATAATCATTTAAATCCTATCTAGTAATCGAATTTCCGACACGTCAGCTCGGCGTCGCACAGCGGCATGGCCGGCGGTCTTAACACTATCGGGAATCAGTACTATATGGGGTCACATTGACCATATACGCAGTGTATCTTTACGGGCTTGGCGCGGTTCTGTCGCAGAACTGTAGATCATACATGGAACCAACGTGATACATATCGAATCGGGACCATGCGTTAGTTTTTTTAATGCGATTTTTGCTGCAGCCCAACGGTCATCGACGCAGACCACGAACCCGAATGGCTGTCGAACGTCTGTGTGATTCGGCTGTTCGCAACAGCTACGAACAGAAGCTGTCCGAGGGACTAAGAACTTGGACGATCAGTAATGTAGATGATCGTGGGATCATTAAGCGGTTATTGGAATTTCGCCTGGTGGTTCTCTAGAATCTACGCGGTTCATAACAAAGCACGCTGGAATCGTCCACGCAAGCGTCCGTCCACGTCATGGAGACAAAACGCGAAAGCGTTTTGCTTGGAGACTCAAAGGATGAATAAGGATGCCGTCGGCAGTTGCAGCCTCAGTTGACCATATCAGCCTTAGAATGGACCCGTCGCAAAGGACTGGTGAGTTAGAAGAGAGATTATAGGTAGCCGAGAGAATGGAGGTGGGCGTCGCGCTTCAAGGTAACAGTCCAAGACCGTTTAACAGCCTGAACGCAACAAGCGGTGGCGACAAAATTTCGTTTAGTTGAAGTCGTGTGCGATTAGGACTGGAGAACTCAGTTCAATGTAAGACAGGAAAGAACTGGACCGTTGGGCAAAGCACTTCAAGATCACTTTGGCGTGGCCACATGCAAACGTTTGGTGGACGTCTGAATTCGTTTACTGTTGTGAATCTTCGGGAGGCGGCACTTTGTAAATGCCCCATAGGGAAGCAGAAAGTTGCTATTGTCGAAAATATTCGCTTCTGAGTAAGGAGAAAGCAGCCGGTTCGGACAAACTCCGCTGTTCTTTACGGGCCGGGTGGAGAAGCTCTAGTGAAATCCCTTACCTCCTTGATTCGGGATTTTGGACACGAGGAGTGTATCCCGCTATCGTGGGGTGAGTCGCTGTGTTATCTTATTTGCTTCGTTCCGCCTTATGGCTTCACTGACATTAATGTGTCTTATCGGTGAGGTGTTATTCATGCTAAGACGATATCATTCCGTGTGGGTTCTAGTTGGTTAATTCTTCACGAACTACTTTGTTACCAAGGTGTTGCTTCGATAATGCTGCGCCCGTTTGACACTATTCGCAAGAGTAAAATCAGGATTCAAGGCCGGATCATCTAGTCGCAGGTTGATCTTGCAAATATTAACTGAAGTATCTCCGCACAGTCGCCACTACGCACTCGCCCCCTGACCAATAGTACTTACGTCTTTCCTCTGTAGCCTTTTGTAAAAGGATTGCATGTGGATATCTTTCTCGTGGTATCTGTAGATATCCATCTTCAGTATGCGCTATATCACTCTTTATGCATTTCTCTCTCACGGATAGGTGTAATGGCCTAATCGTAAGTTTGTGACTGTTGCGAGCAATTGTAACCGCATACACTATGGTTCCGGTTAAGATATTATCGGTACTCGTCACTTCATCGATACACTAGTTCTTTCGATTCGAGTAGAGTTTGTTGCTCCTTAGCTACTTTCTATTTTTTGTCAATTTTTCTTCGTGCTTATTGGACGAGGTGAGGAGATGCTTTGATGCCTCCGGAATGTTGGTTTCCAGTTCATTCGTGAACTGGGAATTGGAAAGCTATCACCTAGATTACCAGAGTCGAGCGTTCGTGTTCCTCATGTGGTAGATATGACTTGCGTCTCTGATTGTGAGGGAAGCGGTTGTGACCGTAATGCACTAGATCGCCTTCTTGATTGAATATTTTATGTTCGTATTATTGGCTGTTCGTACTCGTCTGACAGAATATATTGTTTCACGTATGAAAATCTTAGTTAGACCTTGCGGTTGGGTAACGTGTTGCGTATGACGTAACACTCTGTTCGATACTATTATCTTTCGATGCTTATTTTGTTGTTCTACTCTATTAGTTTGGATGAGAAGCTTCATTTTGTGGTAGTGTCCAGCCATGATGGACTATACTTCGTCGGGATTGATATCGTAAATATGGTTATTTTTGCGAAGTTAGGTTGATTTATAGTTGATTGTGTTGCTGATGTCTGACGCCGTTTTTTGTCGCTTGCGGTATGGTTTGGGTGTGTCTGTATAACGGTATCTTTCGCTTCAAGCTCCTTAGTGACGGCAGACACTGAGGGGTATATGCATATAGGTTTCGTGCGACGTGAATCCGTGGAAGCAGTGCGTTCTATGTTGGTTCTGTATTTTTCTATTCCGATTTGTTAGGAGATGATGGTGTTGGTAGGTAGCTAGTTTATATTTGTACAGTTAAATGACTGTTGCTCCGTTGTGTTGGCTGCAGCAGTATTCCTTATCTGTTCCCGCCTGTCCTTTCATTCCTTATTTGGCTTGGTGGAATATTGTGGTCTGCACCGTGACTCTGTTGTGACACCTAGTGTGGATTTCTGGTCTGAGTTTTCTGCGCTTCTTAACTTGCTGATGAGCCTGAAACTAGCGGAAAAGTATAAGATGCTTGCCGCCGCCAACGAACACGAAGCACTTAGTCTAACTGTACAATTTGATACATTTTCAGATCCATCCTCGATTCGATGAGAAACCAACACGAAAAACCACTGTTTCAACGTTCTATTGCCCTATCCTAAGTGTCTCCGCCAGCAAGGATTCGACGAATTCTTTCGGATCACCTCAATACCACGAAGGCGGAGACACCTACTTATATTACCTACCTTCGCGTGGTAGCATTCCTCATGCCACGTTGCCACGTCATCTCTGTTGGCTGTCTGCACCCATTGGCTTCTTCCATTCCTTAGGAGGAAACACAAATAAGACAGCGGTGTGGCTATGAGTGAGTGTTTTCGACCATACGGGCACTCCGGTGGCCGATATAGGATCCTATTCTGAATTTCGTTTACACTATCTGCCCACGTTCTTGCATTTACTTCCACGTCTCGCAACCCTGTGTGTAAGCATCTTGACATGCTTAATACTGAATCCGCTCGCTTGCAGCACAGTGCACACGACCTTTCAACTTCGGTGTAGGAAAATACTTCATGTCCTATGGTATCTGCGCTATAAGTTGTCTTTCAAAATCCAGCGTAAGCAGCACGAGCCTTTGGATATAACGGCCATACTACCTCCAATCCCGAGCTACCATCGTTGGACACAATCTTAGTCTGCTTTGTTTTTTTTTTTTGTGCTAATTTGGTTCCTTATCGCTTGTTCGTTTCGTGTGATTTTCTCAGTTCTTACTGACTGTTGCTGTCTTCGTGCTTTCCGCTTTTGCTTTTGCGTCTGTTTTCTTTTATTTTTTGTTTTGCGGTTCGCAGGGCGCCTATTCGTTGTTTCTTCTGGTGGTTTCTCGCGCAGTTGTGCGGGCGTTTTCGCGTGGTGTGTCGTGCGTCTGCTGTGTCTTGTTCCTCCTTGTGTCTTTTTGGCGTCGCTTTCTGATTTTTCTGTGCTCGCGTTTGGCATCTTGCAGCTACTTCAAGGTAGTGAAACGGTTACCATTGTTTTTCCCTCTCCATCAGTATCAAGTTCGGCGTGAATGTCCTCCAGTCCTGTAACAGCACTTTGGCACTTTTGTAGGTGCCAAGCACAACCTGCCGAACCGAGTAACCGATTCTCGACAGTCCTATCTAGTGCGCATTGTGCATGTCCGGAACTCGAAACAGGCACACGACGTCGTCTGCGTAAATGCTAGGTCGCATAGCTTCCCTCCATTTCCCAGTTCGACTCTACATCCCGAAGACCTCCTATAAGCATCTTCCGTCACCTCGTCCATGAGAAGTGAAACAAGAATGGAGAAGATGGGACATCCTTGTCCGACGCCACTAGTTGTTTCGCCCACAATGAACGTGACAGTTCACCGTTATATCTTAACGCGACCATAGTATGGAGTACAATGCTCGCAACAGGTTCACAAAACTTCGTTGGCATACCCTTCCGGTGGAGAGCACTGAGTAGTGCCGGTCGAAATCCATCGGAAGTTCGAAAAGCACCTTTTCAAGTCGAGGAAGATTACGATTGTAAGGGCACCGGTGCGTGTGGCGCGTTTTCGAATATCTGTCGAAGCGTGGACTATTTGGTGCGATGCATACCTCGACCTGACGAAATCCAGTTTTTGCTATCGCGGATATTACTCTCGCGAAATCGGTGTCAAACGGCGCAGCATTAATCGAAGCTAACACTTGAAACTATCGAATTAAACTAATCCCACGATATTGCTGCAGTCACTCCGTGTACCTTTCTTGAAGATGTGGTATCATCAAGTGACTCACCCCAACGATAGCGGGATACACTCCTCGTTCCAAATATTACGGAGCATGGAGGTAAGGGATTTCACCAGAGCTTCTCCACTCAATTTGAAAAGAACTGGGGGAAGTTCGTCGGGACCGGCAGCTTTTCCCCTCTTCAAAAACCGAATATTCGACTCTACTTCCGCTTCCGTTGGGGGATCAAGTGACATCTCCCAAGGATTCACAGCTGCAAAAGTTCGGACTAGATAAAGATAGCGTGTAACCCAGTCTAAACTGATCCTCGAAGTGCTTTGTCCAACGGTCCAGTCTTTTCCTGTCTACACAATTGAATGAGCTCTCCAGTCCTATCGCAACACGACTTCACTAACGCGAAGTTTCCCGCCAACGCTGTCCGCGAAATAAGCTTAAACAGTCTTTGACTGTTACTGAAGCGGACGCCAACCTCCATCTCCTTCGGCACCTTAACCCAACAGCTTCGCCGGTCATTCTTAATGCTTATGGGTTCAACTGAGCTGAACTGCCGAGTTGGTTTTTTGCAAATTTTATTCACTTCCTTGCAGTTAAGCAGCTTCGCGGTTTTTGCTCCATTAGACCTTACGCGACGCTTTGCGAGATCCAGTGTTTTTTTGATGAATCACTAGATCTGGGAACCGCAGCTACATTCGCCGCCACATGCATCGCCGTGCTTAATTTGATCCTTGGACAGTTTCTGTTCGTGCTGTTGCGAACAGCCGAATCACCAGTCGTTCGAACAACCAAGTCGGGTTTTGTAGCCTGGCATCGATGGCCATTCAGCTGCAGCCAAAATCGCATTAAAATAAACGCATGTCCGATTCGATGTAACGTGGTCCCAGTATGAACTACAAGTTTGGAACCAGAACCGCGCCAACGAAAGATAACTGCGATATGGTCAATGTGACCCAAAGTAACCTTGTCGAGTTAGAAGCGCCAATGGCCGCTGTGCGAACGCGAGCTGTGTCGGAAAATTGTACTAGATTAGGATTAAATGATTATCTGCACAAGAATTGGAAGAAGTCTTTCCCGTTGTCCCTGTTCACTGTGCAGGCAAGGCGCATCGCCCACCTAAACAGGACTCCGACGCACTAAGTTTTTCTAACTTGTCATTATAAAAGTCAACCTGGCTACCACTAGCAAGGTCAGAAGCGTTTGCTCTTCGACAGAAGTGACGAGGTTTATCGTGGAACTCGTCTTTCTCCATGTCCAGTGCTGCAGTCTGTTGGAGCGTAATTGCCCGAGATAACAAATAAACTACGCTTAACACTATATCCTTACGGAACGCCGACTGATTTGCAGTCTCACGACGCACAAGCGACCGTTGACTGGGATCCAGTCTAAAAGAGCTGCCTTCAGCTTCTCACTCAAGACTATTGGGGCGTACATCGCACGTTGACCCAGCCATCAGCTTTGAAGCTGATTCGTCTCCCCCTGAAGTGTGAAAAAAATATTTACGAACGTTTGGCGCCATCAGTTAAAATTACTCATAACTTCGAATTCTGAATTCCGTGTTTTCACTCACAGCAGCAAGACAACAGTCGAAAGTTAAGTCCAGCGTGTCAGAGCCAGAAACACGTCCCCGCTTTTGGCCAGCCCTGCATTATAAATTCGGCACGATTGAATGATACCGAGATTTTCAGAGGTCTGACGACGAGCTTGACAAAATACTGCTAATAACAAACTGAAACCACCTGAATTGCAGCATACTTGACAATAAACGCGCTGGTGAGGTATCGGGGCGTGTTATCAAATGGAGATACTAATGGAGGATCAGGAAAGGGAGCCAAACAGAATTCAGTTGGAGACAGAAGAGGACAGGTTGAATAAAAGAGAGGGCACACTCTGAGAGTAGCTATCAAATACCCACCACGTGCAAACACCCTACGATCGCAACTGGGCCAGCCGCGGTCCAGATTATCCTTGCGCGCAACGACCCGATCACATGTCGGAACTACAATTTGTAAGGCGTGGTAACTCATGGGGAATTCGATGGACGAGTGCTCGTTAGGGAGTCCCAGCCGCTAAGCAGAAGACCGATTAGGTTTATGTCAGCCAAATATTTTGGTTTCTGACAAGAACCTGACCAGCAAGGCCAATGCGGAAGAAATAGCTGAGAAATTGGGAGCCCATCTACTCTGGATCAATTATACGCTTACATATAGACTAAACACTAGGTTTTCCCGACTGAGCTGCTAACTCAGATTCAACCCGGCGACTTTGAGGATGAAGGAAAAGTAACTTTCGTCAGGCATCTACGGACAGTGTACTTCCAGACATGAATTGGAATCTTCCGGCATTGAGAATAGCTAAGGCCATCCTGTATGGAGCTTCTGTTGGATGCATGTGAATGCAGGCAAGCTGTCACACCACGTCAATGTGTCAGTTTCCAATTGTCACAGCAAACAATTTCCTCTTATCTTGGCGCTCGCTTAACCAGAAATGCGGGAACGCCACTCGACTCCAAATCCGAAGCTACACTTCTTGCTTTCTACGGCAGGTAATAGTACTGATTCGCCAAACGATCGTTTCTTTAGTGCTAAGCCCGACAGATGGAAAAAGAGAATAAGGTAGGCAATTAGTAGGCATATGCCATATGAGGAGCATTTATCTCAGTCAGAAGACGACTGCCTGCACCCAACACACCAGTAATTCTTGAGAGACATCAGTGGTCGAAAACAGAAAGTTGCCGGGTATCCTCAACGCGGATAGGCTCTCGCAACCGTACTGCAGAACACTATGATGACCTGTGACACTAGTGCATACACTTCCGGGTTTGTCATGGCTGAGGTCTACAAGTGTCGTGGGTTCGCGAAAGCTGCTCAGGCTTCCGTAGTTCGTGATAAGACCTGCTCCTTGAGATACCCGCCAGGGT
>LUCM01000047.1:6127-52525 GCA_008360955.1 Fasciolopsis buskii
ATAGAAAATGACAACACGATCGCCCCCGTTCACGGTTTACTGCCATATCCTTCAGTGTCGCCAGCCAGCTAGTTGACGGATCTTTCGGACCCCAACCACGAAGACGTGAGACACCTGCCTTATCTAAATTCGCCGTGCATTTTCTCATTTCACGTTGCCACATCATCTGTTGGCCTCCACATGGCTTCTTCCATTCATTGGGAGGAACACAAAATAGGGCACGATATGGTAGACGAGTGTTCGCCATACGCAACACATAACCCAACCAGCGTAGTCTGTCGAGTTTCATACGCTGAAACAAGGGTTTCTCAGAATTGGCGCCTAGTACTAGATTCCTGACCTCCACATTACTCACCCGCTCACTCCATCCAATCCCATCGACACTACGTAGACATCGGTGATCGAAAACCTCCAACCGACGAACATCTCCAACAGACATATCCCATATCTCGCAACCGTAACAACAGAACTGAGCGCACTGTGGCACAGTACACACGACCTTTCAATTCCAGTGAAATATTAGGCCGACGCCACAGGTGCTTCAGTCCAACGTAAGCTGCTCGCGTGTTTAGCTCCACTGCCGAGCTACCATCGTTCGACACGCAAATAACAAAGTGAGTGAAACGGTGCACACTCGTTATTTACTCTCCGCCCAGCGCCAAGTTCGGCACTGCTGTCGTCCAGTCCTGCAACAGCACTTTGCACTTTAAAGGTGCAAAGCATATGCCGAACCGAACGACCGATCTCGAGAATCTATCTAGTGCGCGCTGTGCATGGTACGCAGATTCGAACAGGCACACAAAGTCATCTGCGTAATTTAGGTTACATAGCCTCTCTCCATTTCCAAGTTCGATTCCTGTATCCCAGTGGAGGTCGAACTGACCACTACGGCATACACCCAACCTTTGGTTAATAGCCAGATAGCACGATGATATTAAAGTGTTCCAAACAGATAAATACAGTACAGCATCCGAAAAATCTGTAAACATGGAAATGCTTGTCTCAAGTCTGCTAGATAAATATGTGCGAAAGTACAAGGAATAAAGGCGTGGAAAGTTCATGAACTTGGTTGCGTTCACACCAAATGTAAAACCAGTAAGTTTCAACCTGTGAATTCTCAAAAGTTGGCGAATCCACTTTTAACTGTGGTCAGATATGCTTAACACAACGCACGATAATAATGCGTTCTGCGTAGAACCGACTGCTGAAATCTGTCCAAGTAATCAAATTCAATCACTTAATAATCCAGTCCCCTGCGACGAAAATTTACGTCCCTGTGGCGATTTTGCAGTGCTGAAACAGAGCCTTTCAGTGATTGGTTCATTCGTCTTTCCTGGTCCCTATATACGAACAACTAAATCCGTGTTTGTGTCAACGTTTCATACGATTTCACCACGAGACATGCTCTTATCACAGTCACTTTTTCCATGGCTTTTCCCCATATTTAAAGTTAAAATGACCTTTACTTTTTGGTGAACTGAACAATACTGCTATTTGCAAACATAGGAAACTCTCTTTTATACGCAGACGAATTTCGGAAAACCTTCATCAGTTGGTTTGAAGTCGAAATCGTAAAGGATATCGTTGAGAGATATCTTGCCGAACATTAAAAACAGCAAGGTTACCCAGTTTCCTGGTGGAAGTGAAATACGAGTTAGGGCAAATCACAGTTTCATGCATGCTCTGCACGAGACTAGTCAAAATTTAAACGCAGAACACAACAAATTATAGAACCTTAAGAAAGTCAAATATCATTTTACCGACCGGTTGTTCTACACAAGGGGAAGTACAATAAGTCCAAGAAAGTGCCGTATCATCTGTAGTGCACTCAACGATGGCGCAACTGGAGAACAAAATCAATAAGACTGAAGGAACTGCAGGATGTGCAAAGAACCACCAAACATCAATGCTAAGGGATAAATGTCGAAGCCTCAAACACGGGCTGCCACAGAAGACGATCAGCCTGGAACACTAACGTAAGAAGTGTAAAGACGTATCAACTGTAAGTTGGACAAAAATGGATGAGTACCTAGTGCCATCCGATACCTGAAGAATCAATCAATGTGAGCAACAGAGAAGAGAAACGTTTGTGTGCGGTTCACTCTGCACCAGTCTTTCCAAACATCTATCTGTACATCGTCCATTGCACCTCGTAACCCAAGGTTACTTCGCGGCTGACTGAGCCAAAGAAGGGGGTATTTTAAAGGATCCAACCCCGACCCTTCGCCCCGAAGACCTACTATGCAAGGCGCCAGAACGAAGAGCTATTCGTAAATGGCTGGGAGCCGGTTACCAATGGTACAACTTACATACATTTCGACCAATTCAGATCAGAAATTTTACCCTACCTGAGAGTTAAGAAATGCCCGGATGTTGAGACGCTTGACCCACAGGCCTATGCTGGTGTGCAATGTTAGGACCACAGACAAGCGGTGGTGGCCCCAAGGAATGGTGGGTCATACTCGCCACGTCACAATAACACGGTAGAGGTATCGCCCGCCAAGATAAAACAGAATACTTCTGGATATCACTTTCTGCATGGCTTGCTTTGAAGTTTGGCATTGATTACATGAAATTTGTTTGCTTGCATTTGTTTAAGCGGAGACGAAATCTGAACAGTACCAGTCGTTCTGCACGTGCGAGTGTTCGCTTTCAAACTGAACACGCAGCTTTGTTTTTCCGGCTGTGATTTACCTTCCCGTGTATTATCGTAACGGTGCTATTCCAGCGCCACAATACATGCAAAACCTTCTTTGCAAACAATCGGTGACTTGAGACTTGTCTATTATATCGACTGATGGGACACTGTAAACCGCGGCTTCAAAATCCGACAGGAGATACGTCAGGAGGTCACACACCGAACGCCTTGAGTAACACCAACGGATTTTGTGGTACTTTATAACGAGAAGGCTAGCAAGGCAAAAAACTAACACGTCCTCCGCATTGCCGCCGCTCATTTCGTGCGTAGAACTCCATTTTACCCAGGCAGAACCATCAATACGGCGATCACTACTCAATCCGCAAACTGAGGACGTGCCGAGTGGCATCCAGCTCTGCTCCTCGAGCACACCGAAGAAGTCTGAAAGCACTGACTAAAATGAGACCATTTCATAGCCAACGTCCAACAACTAGAAAAACTGGAATATCACTAAAGAGGAGAAAAAGATAGTCTCGCTTGATGTCACGATACTCTTCACATCAGTCAATTTTGCCCTAACAAAGGAACCAACACAAGGATTCTCCAAGAAGGCTATCCGGAAAAACATTTGAAAAAAACAAATTATGAACTGGTGGATTTGTGCCTAAGCAGATGCTTTAAATTTAATGACGTGTAAGAATAAGTAAGACGAACGCCGAAAGGCTTTCATATCCAGGCCTCTCTCAGAGGCTCCAATAATGCAACCGGAATTTTGGATCACCTATTTGGACGACACCTCTGTAATGATCAGGCTTTCAGATAAGGAAAAGACATAAAAAGCAACCGTATGTTCAAAGGAATCACCAGCACCATGGAAAGTTAGCGGGACAGAAATCCGTCATTCTTGGACGCCCCAGTACAATGAACAGCTACCGACATTATAGAAACAAGCTTAACAGAATCAAAAACATGGACTGAACATTGACCTACCACAATAATCACTGAAATTACCATAAGAAATCATATACCTGGCCTCCGTTCAACCGGGCTAAAGCATATCGTACCATAGTAGAGCCGAGAAGGCAAGGAGGAAACTATTTTTAAAATCTTTCAACATTATTGATGTCCGAGAACTGCACACGAAATCAAAAAAGGAAACAGTCAAAGAGCACAATTTGATCGATACATCGTTCTACTATGTCTAACGTCCAAAATGACCGCCTAGCTATTTTAATCAAAAGGCATTACAGTTACCTACATACACAAAAGAATCGCTTTAAGATTAATGGAACCGCTCAGAATGGAAACCAAACACCAAAAAGAGTTTACATTGGCTAACCAGGGAGGCCGGCTGTGATCCAATGGAGCAAGCGTTTACCGTGCTAATTCGGTTAACATCCAATGGAAAATTTGTTTCATTGGTAAGTAGACGACAGGTCACTGTTGCCCGGCTGATTACGACACCCGACCTTTAGGGACTTTATGTGCTCCTATTTTTCCTGGGCCATGGATTACGGTTATGTTTTATCCCTCCGCGGTAAATTGGGCCCTGCCAACCATGGGGCATTTTTATTCTACTACACTCATGAATCTAAAATGTAATAAAAAGCGGCCAAGCAGTCATGCTTGACGCAAGAGCAACAGTGAGTTACGAAGCTACATCTCATCTGGTGGTCTGATGCCAAATGAAGTGCCTTCGCGTGTACAGAGAGCCCGGTTGGTGTTTACCGCTAAGATGCATCTGTGGCATCCGTGTGAAAAACACTTACTGAACAAAGGTCAAGTTTACTCGGTGAGATCGGTCTTGTTTTACAGTTCGGAAACAGCTTAGGCTGGTGCTTCAGAAGCTGTACAAACTGCGCCCTGAGGCACTCTTGCATGGAAGTCCAGTTCGGTCAAAAACTACAAATCCTCATTAACGAGAAGGTATACGGTTAGACCTTAAGAGCCAGGCGCCTCTAAGTGTCCCAAAACAGCACTTATCTGGATCTCTATCTCTGTCGGTGGTTAGTTAAACAGACCGTCGGTGGGAAAATCGCACTGCCAGGCAACAGACGGCGGTCGATTCACGAGGCAAAGGCCTGTCTACGTTAATCGGACGACCACCAACGGTACCCGGAGTGCTTCAGCACTTATCACCCCGGGCAAAATTCCAGTCTCAATCAAGCTTACTTTAAGTGAACCGCACATCTCCAGTTAATTACTATCCTTCACTGTATTTAGGCTGCGATCGGGAAAGGCGTACATCAAAATAACAAACAGCATCCATCGAGAAGACATTTGTTCGCCTTAACCGAACCGTGAAGCTTTTCTGTGTATACACAACTGATTAAAGCAACCAGAGCTAATGCTAAAGCGTGTAGCATAGCAATCGGGTTACTATAAGCGCCAGTATGACTGGACTTCGGGCCACCAGGAACACGAAAAATGCAGTAGTGATTTGGAACGGGTGTTAATATGATGGAGCTAATCTCAAGAGTAAATCTCACTTAAAACAAGTCGGAGGTAAGAATCAAACTAATCGGTTTCTTCCTACAAAATGCAGTTAGAAGGTTTAGGATGGCTAATCTGAGTGGGCATCGAGGATGACGAATGACCAATGTCCCTTGGTCAGAGGGTACTCAGACATTAAAAGTTGTAGTGAGAGAAACAAGAGAAAGTAGCGGGGGCCAAGATCAATACTGAACGAGAATGGCATACACAAATGAGTATCAGGAACACTTGCAGTGAGTGTGGTACATTGGTTTTCAGAGGTGACACGATATTCGGATTCCGCTGAGGAACATTTCATTGTGAACAACTGAACTATTCGGTTCTCTGCACCAGATTAAGAGAATATTTGTTGGGCCTCATTCTGTAGTCTTTGTTCAGCAGTTCGGTTCAGCCTTAACAACTATTCACCTTGCACCAATATCCTATGGCTCCGGTTGCTAACCCCCAGCGCCGAATAATAGTGAGGAACCTTAAGGTAATAAATCAAAAGAATTACGGAGATACGGAAACATTGTGAATTCAAGAACGCCAATGACTGTGGCACCTAACCACATCAACTAAAATCTCCAACCATCGCACTGGGGGATCACGTGGACCTCAATCAAGTAATCTTAATGAATATACTAAAGACAGTTCACTGGTTGAGGTTTTCATACTTCTTTGTTACCTCGTGGACTGACCATCTTGATCCAGCGTCCAACAATTACACGCTTCAGAAAACAGTGTATACTCAGACAGGCGACCGTAAAGACCGTAAAGATTTGAAAACGATGTACCCAGTAGTCACCACCACAAGCTAAAAATGTCCAGGAGATGAAACTCAATGTCAGTGGATAAGTCAATGTACAGTCTCTAGTATTTAACCGATACATCAGTGTGAATGAAGGCTAACCTATCAATGCTTCAGGTAAGCGCTCAAAACTCCGAAACCCAGTTTTTTTTTGTAAACTCGATTTATAAATGCGAGGAACATGTACCATAGGTGCTAGGGCCCATCACACGAGAGGCGGACCCGCGAACGCGACCTCGAAACTTACAGTAGCATACAACTACATACGGTCTCATTAAGTCAGGTGAGGTAACGACCCAGGCAGCAACGAGCTACCGTCTATCACCGAAGTGATCGGTGGACCTGAGATTCTGATCTCTGATTTATTTGGTGACGCAACCTCAATCTACTTTACCACCACCGGTCGAGCGGATAGTACAGAGGCTTTCGAGTGTTTCTCTTCTTCCACTTATATGCAAGCATAACATTCAATACTTTCTCCCCTGTAACACTTACACATTGGTCACACTGAAAGAAGAAAAAATGAACTTCTAATCACGTATTTTCCCATTGATGCCGTTGTTTAACAGATGACTTGGAAGTACTACGCTGCCAACTACAGTACCTCGACTGGAATGCCATAATAGGGGAAAAGTCTATTTCATGATAAATGAAACCCGTCAATTAGACATTTTGGAAAAAATTCGAACTAACCGTCGCCAATCGATGTTCAAGTTAAAAGTAGAAGTAGCTGAAGGAGCATGCTCACTGGGAACACCAGGACCTATAGACGAGATATTGTGGTGCACGCCAGAAGCATCGCAGACTCTAGGGTAAGTACCAGTCAACTGAGTTCCACAGTATGGCGATGAAGAGTGCAGAGGCCCCAAACTGGTTTGCGCTGTATAAAGACCACGATTCCCGGGAGAGATGTGTTGTCCATATGAAATAGAACGTATGTTTGGATCGTCTTCGACATACGATGACATCGTGGCTCTCTGACCAAACGATGGAGAAGACGACGAATCCTCATGTTTTGAACGAGAGATATCTGAATGATGAAGATGCGAAGAACTGGAAAACCCCACAGAGGGCAGCTGATCTCCGCTGGCATAACGCTGCACCCGCCGATAAGGAAACGCTGTAGAAAGCGAAACAGTTCCAAGATGCCCACCGGCGGCCGAGGACGGGGAGCATCGAGTTGGAGCACGACTAAGTGATGCGATATACGGATGAGAACTGGAAAAAAATGAAACTCTGCATGAGAAAAATAAAAAGAAGCAAAAAAGTAGCAGCAAACGGATATACCAGAGTGTGCATTTTAAATCAAACCACAACCGAACTCATGGTGCCATATCTACTACTACATATACACTACATACGATCAAAGTTAGCGGAAGCAGCATAACAAGACTTGCAGATTTAAATTTCAAGAAAAAGTAGTAATCTTTGTTTGACAACTGACTGTTGTCCGTATTCGAAATTTGATGGCATTCACTAGGTCTGCACTTAGCTGGCTTGCGATCAATTCAGCCCGTTTGAACAAAGGTAACAGCGCGATAATCAGGTGGAACTAAACCATGAGGTTGACTGACCACGAAATCCCAACCAACCAAACACGGAAACAGACGGGCACAAACGAACTCACGGCTGCGTTGAGAGTGGAATACGGCTCATCATCATCATCATCATCATCATCATCATCATTCAGCGTTAAACAGCAAGGCAAGCCTCACTGACCGCTGACTTTTCCCCAAGGTTACATGTCTATAGAGTGAATATCCAAGGGGAACAGGGTGTGGACCTACACATGTGAGAAAAGATAAGATACTGCTTCAGTAAAGCTTCGGTGCGGTCAAATACCAGCAAACCCGCGCAGTGATTCACTCGATTTAGACCGAAATGTGTGCGTGAACTGACCAGTGTAGACGGAAAATAATGAGCAGAGATCGATCAAAATGAGACTGCATCGTGAAGCTGACAGCTTGCGTCTCCATTACACAACCACCTATACAGGACAGCTTATCTGAAACCGGAGAACCAGTCATACCTGAAAGGTCAATGGGTAGAGATCTGACGAAGTAGTCTCCTGGTCCTCCAAGTTTGCGGGTGATTCGAGCTGGAAGTTTAGTCGGAAAAATTGGTGTGAGAATAATTGACTCAAGTAGATGGGTTTTCACTCAGTCACCCCCGCTGCCTTGCGGACACGCTTTTGTCAGACTCAGACCGGTTGAGAATCCTAATCGTACTCCTACTTAGCGGGTGGGCTGCACAACAGCAGCAGCTCACAAACGTCGGTGAATGGCACAAACGCAGTAAATCCCACACTGCATCGGCAGCCGCGCAGGATAATGAGGACCGCACTACTCACTGCTTCGAACAGGGCGGAGAGTGAAAACCATGCGCCTGCTCAGGGTTACTGAGCTGGGTTAGTGCATCACTGCCTTGTGGTTGAGACTTTCGAGTCAAAGGTCTCCGTTAAGGTTTCCAAAGAAAAACCGCTTTGAGTATAGGCGGCGGAAAAGTATCGCTTCCCCAAACACCTACCACTCCTATCGTGTGATGAGTCACTGATTGTACTCACAAGGAGTGACTGTAGCAATCATCGTGGCATTAGTTTGATGCTGATGGTTACTGAGGTCTTAGCTTCGATAATGCTGTGACGTTTGACACGGGTTCGCAAGAGTAACATACACGAACAGCAGGCCGAATTTCGTCCATGTCGAGTTTGCATTTACCAGATTTCCACTCTTCGGCAGTTACTCGAAATACGCCACGCACACTGCCGCCCTAACATTGTGGCCTTTCACCACTCGCGCGGTGCATTCCACTCAGCGGATCGGACAGCGCTATTCAATGCCCTTCAAGGGAGTGTTATGCCAGCGAATTTTGTGAACTCCCTGTGAGAATTCCACGTACATATGTGTGGTCATGTGAGGGTACACGGCGAACTATCAAGTCCACTGGAATAGGCCATCGGTGTTTGATAAGTGTTCCATCTCTACATTCTTCAATAACTTCGTCATAGACTAGTTGGTTTAGCTCTGTAGAATGCAGATATTGAACTAGGAAATGGAGAGAAGCCATGTGACTTAGATTACCCGGACGACTCCATGTACCTGTTCAAATCCGCAGACCATGCAAAACATGCACTAGACAATCTCGAGGTTTGTAGCTCGCTTCGGCATGTGCTTTGCGCCGTCAAAGTGTGCTGTTGCAGAAATGGACCACAGTAGCGCGAACTTGATACCGGATGGAAAAGAAATAACGATTGTGGGTCGTCTCACTTATCTACCTACTAAGGTAAAGTAGGTACCTCTTGCCTTTATGGTTAGGGTCCGAAAGGCCCGTGAACTAGCTGGCCGGCGACACCGAAAAGCATGGCAGCGACTCGTGAACAGTGGAGATCATTTCATTTTCTGTCAAATCAGAATGATTGAAGAGGTGCGTTTGTACAGTTAGACTGTGTTCCGTATGTTGGCTACAGCAATATTTTATCTTTTTCCGCCTGTGTAGGTTCACTTTCTGTTCCCCTTGGATATTCACTCTCTTTCTAAGGACATGTAACTATAGGGGAAACGTAGTGATTAGTTGGGCTTGGCCTACTTCTTAACGTTTAGCGATGTTGATTATAATGACGTTGAGTTTAACGGTAAGCTGGTCTGAGAGAATCTCCAACGAAGCGATCAGAAATAGCTGCCATATCTTCCGTCTTTCAAAGCCCACAATGATTTGGACACGTCCTTTGTACACGGAGCCCAAATCTAATCAGAACCGTCCTGGCACCATATCCATACGCAAGCTGACATATCCGACGAGGACAGTTAAAAACCTGGCTGGCTACCGTTTTCGCAACTTTGCCTTCGTGCGATGTACGGCACTCCAATGAAAGTTGAATTGGGTCGACACCTGTAGGAAACTTTCCGCTAATTACAAATCGTGAGTAGCTGTGACCAGCGACATTATTGAAGCTGACTTATTCTTGTTGAAGAGAGTTGCAGCAATAAAAAAGTGTCAATACGAAAATAACGGTGTTCGAACACCAAAATTCTTTGCATATATTTTAGCCGACATCGTTCTGAATCGCACAGCAGGACCGACCTAAACACTGTAGTGTATGCTCGACCTTTTCTCAATAACCGGATGTTATCGCAGATGCCACAGATGCGTCAAACCGGCTAATGCCAGTCAAATCTTTTGCATACGGCAAGATATTTGACCCAATATAAAACTAAGAGACGCAACGACCCAATTATTTAGACCTATCCACCCATTCAATAACCGTGGATAAAAGAAAATTATGCGAAAGACAAAAGACGTCGTACAAAATTCGCCGTATATGTTAGAACTTCCAGCATCCACGTTACCGATCGTTCACTGACGTTCTTGTGGGATGCTGTACTGCTCAGTCCCCCGGTCCAGAGTAGGCTTGTTTATTAATTGGTATACCTCTAACTTTTGTGCAAACAAGCGCAACCTGAAAGTTAACAATGTTGATTTAGACGAATCGGTGACAAATCGATCGGGTCTCGCGTCTTCCGACAATCATTTTCAGTTTCATGGGACACAAAGACCAGTTGTCGCTTTCATCGGCGAAGTCCACTCGGTATTTTATAAGAACGCGTCCTATACAAAAACCACATCCGCAACACTACCGCTGCTTTCCCGTCTTGGTTCATTTTATTCAATGGTTAACCAACAATACTAACTGCCGTTATTCTATCTGCAACCCAGGGACGCGCCAGAAGGCGTGCACTTCTGATCTGAGACTAGAATTCAGGCTTTCATAGAAAAAAAAATAAGACCGTGCATACAGAGCGAATACTGAAAATGTCTTGCATGCGGTCGCAGATGTGAATGGTAGGATAGGTCGGCTTCTTTTGAACAAAGCGCACATAGGGACCCCGTCTGGATAGATTTGGAAAATAGCGAACATTTATAAACGCACCGCTTTTTCTTATCAGTGCAAACTTTAAAATCTCTGATCTTCAACAATGCAGTCAGAATTAAGCTTCGTTGAGTTATCGATGTATTCGCGTCGATCAAATAATGATTATATACAAAGGTTAGCTTTATATCAGTTCCGATCATACTGGACACATCTGACCAGTACTTTTTCATCATAGTTTCTCATATCAACCCCTCCAAGATAGCTGTCCCAGTGGAAGACAGTCCATGCTGATCTGTCCCGACTAGTTTACTCTTCCATCCCTCAACCGGAAAACCTGTAACCGATTCATTCACTAACGTCCAGATCACAGCTATATGTGCTTCTCAGTTTGCGGATGGAGGACTCACCCTCACCGGCAAAAGGTGAAAACGGATGAGAAAAAGAAATGCGGTGTAAGATCTACCTAAGGCGTCGGATCTTCCAGATTACTTCCTGCTGACATCGATTGTGCTTCGCAATCCATGACTCCGATGTGGGAGTCCAATTATTCAGATGCCCATCTCAAACTGATAGTTGTCTCAGGGAAAATGGGCGATTCCCAACAGCTGGAATCCGATGGAAGCTGAAAGTTATTTGTTCACCATTGGTCGATCGTCCCCTTTTGAGTGGCCGATGATGCAAGACAACAGCTGAAGTTAGGAGAGATTAAAACAAGATGACTGTCGAAGCATCATTCCGCAAAATGTGTCCAACAGCCCACCGAGTTCTACTAAGGCCGGTAGCCGAGATTTCGTTTGCATGTAACTGCTCCAGTACATTGTTTTGAACTAAGACAGGGGCATGCATAGTGGTGGCCCATATCCCCCACATCAGTGTAACCAACGGACACCTACGGGATTTTGTAAAGAAAACGCTTCTTGGACGGAAACCCACAAGGTCCCAGCATTATCGCTATTTGTCCGTCGCCGTTTATTTGGTCACCGCGACCCCAAACCAGCCACGGTTTGCCTACAACACCGTAGCAACCATTCACCAGTCACCCTACCCTCGTCTTCAGACACGTTGCACGAAAAGATTCCATTTCTGAATTCTCAAGTTCTTACAGATTTGTCAGTCTCAACCGGTGGCAACCATGATGGAACAACCGAGAAATAAGGTGAGAATGGGTTTAAGTGCATCTGTGCTGATTCTCATTAAGTTCGTCCATTATGTACCATACATTTTTGACACTTGCGTGGCGATCGCCTTGCCATTTTCTATCGAACCAGAATGATTGAAAGGGTGCGCTTGTACAATTAGACTGCTCCATGTGTTGGCCGCTGCAGCATTCTCATCTTTTCCCACGTGCGTAGGTTCACTTCTTGTTCCCTTGGATATTCATTCTTTTATGGAAACATGTAACCTTCAGGAAAAGGCAGCAGTCAGTGAGGCTTGCCTTGTTGTTTAAACCCTAAGTATGACGGTGATTTGGGACACTTGCATGTTTGCATCGCTGCACTTTTACTATTTGAGCAAAGTGCCGCATTTTGAATCAACCTCTGGAATTCTCGCACATTCACCGCTACCAGGTTCCTGCGCCTATATTCATTTAATAGCTCAGTACAGAAGCCAAGTGAACCACTAGCTGCACTCGGACAAACTCGACACTGAAATCAACGCACCGGATACGTTAAAAATCGACCTAATGGTTGGGAATCTACCGAGCACTTCCGAAAAGGTAACAGAGACACTAACAAGGTTGAAAGTTATTACAGGAGAAAAAATCAAAATGATATTAAAAAACTGCTTGCACCAATGGACGAGAAAAAGTAAGGTTACATCAACCCTGAAAGGCATCTCCGTACGAAGCATCCCACCAACAGGCTTCCATATTTACAGTAGTACCCAAAGAAGAGTTCGCGGTCGCTCGACAGGTACAACGTGGACTACCTCGCCACACTTACGCTGCGTTTTCACTTGCAACGCCGGGTACACGACCGGGGTAAGTTTGCCAGTTTTCACGATTAGGGGCACTTCGTGATTCATCTAATTTGTTTGATGCAGCCACAGAAGAACTCAAAAGCGACATCAGGTGCTCGTTAGTGCTCGACGTGAGTAGTTGTGTTGGTTCGTACTCCTGACCACTGCAGCTTGCGCTTTGGGGGACTTCTTTGTTATCGAATTTATTCTGCTCCACATTTTCATTCACCTGCAATAATAAAAAATAAAGAGACACGATGACTAGGGATGAAGATTTGATAAATACTGCCAGGAAAGTAGACCCAGGTGTTTTAGAGAGTACAGAAGTATTCGGTAATAAACAGACTAACCTCGACCAGACAAGACGGTGACCCACCGAATAAACGGATGTAAACGGCTGTTACTTACTCCACGACCAAATAAAGCCATCCTCGTTATCGCATTTCACACCGACTATGAGGTCACAGAGAGGGCCCGACCTCCATCTGATTCTAAACAAAAGTTGTTACCCTATGCATGTGAAAATTATAAAAATGCCTCAGAAATACAAGACAGGTTAATTTCGCTAATTAGTCCTCCATCCTCGCGGACATTGAGACGCGGAGTTCTTTGTTTGCTTCGCATCGATTGTGAGCATAAAGCTACACGCAGCGCTATCGATTTCCATTCGCCCATATGATCCTCGGAACAGTATGTACCCTAGAAAAAAGCCGTAATTAAAGTTTGTGGTATAACTTCTGCTTCCTTTTCGTGCATTTGATGTGGGTGCGGCAGAAAAGGTACACCTCAAGGAACCATTATTTTGGTGAGTCAGCGATTATGATTCTTAAAACTCGTGACATGATCGGATAAAATCCTAGTAGCTGTGGGTAACATGCTACCTTTCGTTTTGATAAGACTTTTCTTCCCAACCTCCATGCATGCACGCGAACAAAGCCTGAATCGTGGATCCCATGTTCTCTGATTCCTTTCAAATCCGGCTACCAATTGTGAATATCACAATCCAACCAACACAAGCCGCCGTGGAGGAATACATATTGCGTATGGAACGGTTCAGTGGAGATGCAGCCAACCAGTATCACTAGTAACAGACATTTCCAATAGTCACTAAAGTCCACTTCACGGAAGGGAGAACCGGCAACCTGGCTCGCGAAAGTTGGAACAGCATAGGGTCACTCCAGGTCAGATGTGGTAAAGAGTCGGACGACAGCGAGTTGCGTCTACCACCAAAGTGACTGGGAGACCTGGAATTAGGCCCGTTCGGTGATAGATGCTAGATTCACTGTACCAGCGGTCAGAAAAGATCTTTGTTAGTCATATTCTGGCAACTATGAAACAAGAGAATAGGCAGTCTGCATGGAAGTTGAAATCACTAACGAGACCGCAATTAGGGGTAGCCAATGGTTGCAGAGAATCACCACGACCTCATTCATGTTGCTTTGGTGATCAGTCTCTGCATTTTCTGACGACTTTCGACCAAGCCAAGACGTTGTTTCCTTGAAATCTCTCGGGCGAATAACATGCATGCCCATCCTCAGGGCACATTTGCGAAGAAAAGACTGCGTCCGTAACTCGCCCTGAATGCTTCTTCTGCCGTTAGGACCCACTCCGAAAACAAATGCCCAGTTAAAGATGCCATGTGTGAGGTACGTGGGGAGAAAAGTGCACCCTGTTTGGTCTTTGACCGAAGGCAACAAACCACACAAGCCATTAATCCCCCGGGTAAAGGACGAGTCGCGCCTCCAGTATAACTGACGACACTGCACCTGACGAGACTACCTTCCTGGTGTCCAAAATTATCTAATTCAGTTATTTTAATGAAGCCAAGTGCGAAGGGCACACAAATGTGCCGATCAAAAACAAAGAGAGTTTGGAAAAACAATACACAGTCAATCGACTTACCGATTCTGTAGAGCTACCCCGCAATATACTACTGGGTGTGTTGCTTTTAGAACACGATTTGGACAGTGAACGTTCCAAAAGGCTCTGAACGGCAAGAGACTTAACTTGAGTACCGTCACAAGCCCCAGCAATCTATTAATCTGTAAATATGTATGAGTGAGCTACCTGGAGGATTTCACGAGCGTCGCGAATAGCAGCAGCAAAGTTTGCTGTGCATGCTGCTTCCTTCTTTTTCAAAAGCTCTATTTTCTCACGAAAATTACGAGGACTAACAGAATTAAGCTGCTTTGTCGCCATCATTGGGACTCATGTCCTATTGTCTAGTTTGCAGTGTGTTCACAGGATAAGCAGGAATTCACTATGGTGTATGGAAGACTGTCCACAGGATTTCTCGAGGATATTGGTTACTTGATTACCAGGCTACAGGCATTTTCTCTTGGTGACGAAAGGATCTGGAATGAAAGAAGGGTTGAACGGGCTACCGACACACTTTTTTATATGCCTGAAACTTTCATGCTTTTGAAAAGCCCACCTCTAATAAACAGCGAAGAAAAAGTGATTCTGAAGTCTTGATGCGGTTTCAATTTCACTACGTTTTCCGGTCCTAGAAACTGCAGCTTCCGGGCGAATCAAGTTTTTATGGCAGTTTCCAGGCTCGATAGTGGCCCGAGGTCCCCAGAATACGCTTACACCCAACGGGTTTTTGTAAGATCTGGTGGAGAGGCGTTCGGAGACGAAGTCTGCAATCTAAGAAAATTTAAGGAAACAGCCTATTTTGTCACCTGCCTAAAACCAACTAATGCCTTGTGTGAACCATCGCAAAGGTCCCATTTATAAGCCATCTACTTTTCAGGGGCCCCTAGGTGCTCTGATCCGGTTCCCTCAGGCTGAAATCACATAGAGGTAAGCTCTTTCGGGCCTATTGTGCTCAGGCTAAGACCAAGAAGTAGAGAGCTGGAGAATATCGCGGAAAAGAACCGGTGAAGAAATAATAGGAAATGAAAAGTAAAGTGGCTGCCATCGCTGCTCATCTGACCGACAAACAAACGGCGTTACCTCTTTGGCAAGTCCAAAGATCAAGCAGCCGGGACAAATGTTGTTCGTGAGTGCATGGATGCTGCGCATTGATCTGGTTCGTGTCCGCCTGTTTACGCGTTCGCTGGAGGATGCCTTCAAATCTTCTTCTGTTTGCACTCCTTTCCCTTTTCCCCTCGTTCGCTTCTATTTCCCTGTCTATTATTCCTTTCCTCCTGTCTTTCCGGCGGAAAACTTCAAGCCAGTCGAATTTGGTTTGCCTTTGTGTTATGATTGTAACGGCTTTCTATCCAAGATTTCTCTCCCAAATTTGGTTCCACTACATTGCCTGTTGTTACTTCTTTCTCTATATATTTCTTCTTGACTGCCAGCTTTGTGTCATTATCCGTTCTCTGGGTAGCCTTACAGTGGGTACCTAGGGTACAAATGGATTTTATATCCTCGATTGTGGTTCCCGTTGCGGTTTGTTCCGCTTTTTTCTATTTCTCCTTTATCCTTTTACCTTCTTTACTCGTATTTCACCGCTGCCAGTCTCCTTTTGTTTCAACCTTCTGTCTCTTTTGCTTCTTCTACCTAACATCCCCCTATGCCTCCAACCACTTTGCCTTAGTCAGTTAACCAGAAGATTCAACAGGAGGTAATTAGGTACCTTTTTGAATTTTGTCCGACTACCTCGATAGCCAAAGACTGCTTGAGCCACCAACCATACCTAGAGCTCTTTATTTGTGTTTCCTTTCCAGTTTCCTTACCCCTCCGACAAAACTCACTTGGACGATGGTATATGGTCTCCAGTGTCGCACAAATGTGGGGAAAGCAGTTCACCCAAGCACTTGGGAAATTAGTAAACTTATCCCAGACAGGTGAGTTGTGGAAGGGTCGTATATAGGCTCAATAACCTCACGGAAAAAGCGAAACACACCGTTATCCGTTCATGTTGACGTTGTCCATGACATGGATTTTGGGCTGTGAGGGGGATGGGCTTCTCTCACTAATGCGATCGTACCTGAATCGCCCATACCGCCCACCGTCTTTTCGTCCGAATCACGGGGGATTGTTCTACCAAGCAATCTCTTTGGTTTCGACATGTCAACTATCTATCCCAAGGGGTTTCGGATTACTGACTTAATGCGACCTTCTTCTGTTTTTCTATTATTCCCTAATTTTTCTCTTCTAATCATGTCGTTCCGGATCTCAGAAACCCCGGTGTGGTTATAAGCAGCATCTGAGCAGCTAATATTTTACCCCAACGCAGTCGGAGATGTAGGAAAAAGGACCACCATTTGAATTCGTATTGTTTTCAGCGCGGAGTCCAAATCATACTGCTGCGGTAAATTTTCTCATGCCAGTCCTCATGTCTTTGCTTTTATACCACATAATCCTAGGTCCCGTTTCGTACACTAAGTTTCTCGCACCAGCGTCTTTGAAGATTTCTTACGTCAGCCCCAGTCTAACAGCCTACTTATCCCCGTGCCGCTACTAAAACGTCTCCGCCACTAACAATATTCTATATTTTCAATTCTGATTATGAACGTATTTTGCCTCAAAACAATTTCTATTGGTACATCGTGTATTTCATTCCCCAGTGCCAGACTCTGTTGCATGTCGACTGGTATTATCACGCCAGATCATTCCGATTCTGCTTCCATGCGCCTATGAATCAAAGCTGATACGGGAACAAATGGAAATGATCCCCTCATTTTCAGAACTTCCAGGCCGGTATCCAAACTCAAAAGATTTGGCTTTGCCTGATTTACTATCCTTGATCACAAAGCAAGGATGGTAGCATGCAGGCGTAACGTGTATATCAGTCTCAAAGTCAGAAACTTTCTCCTGTGCTACTGATTTTGTGTCGTGAAAACGTACCATAACGCTCCAAGCTCGGTTTCACACACAATTTCTAACTCTACTTTAATGGCATCTCAGTCTTTCCAAGAAATAAATCCATTATTCGCCGTGGCTAACATTTCCGCCCACGGATATTCTTGCACACACTTCGTTGTCCCCAAACTGCCGCATCGTATTGAAATCGGTGCGATGTCGAACTATGACACTTGTGCGCTGGGCGCTGGGCGCTTGACGCCCACAGCTACATCCTTCTCCTCAACTTTCACCTCCAGTGATATCCAGCCTGCACCTTATGGATGAGAGCAAATTAATTCATCAATCTCCAAGCGTTTGGCCAAAACCTTTGGCCAAATATTCCGTGCTATTCACACGAAATAAAATCGACCCCCCAGGTCCGCATTACTCATTTTCCATGCATATTTTTTATGCGGGAAATTTTACGGATGCCCTGATGAAATTCGGCATTTTCCGTCCTCTGCCAGCTAGTTTTATTTTCTGGCACAGTTCACATTGTTTATCTTCCAGAAAAGCATTCTAGTTCCTCCTTCTTCACAACTATTTTCGCGCCGTTCATTTTAGCCCGACGTTTGTTCCACTCATTCGCTTTGCGATGAAGCCCAGTTCCACTTGCAGAAAACTCATGAAATCAGACTCACAACTGCCATGAGGATTTTTACTGTGCTTCACCAAACGTATTGCCCCCAGAAACAATAAGTACCCTTTATAACACGAATCGAATTTAAATTAGTATAGATGTCTTTTATCCTTTTTCATTCGTGTCGGACGTTCGGAACCACTAACCTTGCATACAAGCGTGCCCCTCAATGTTAACGAAGAAATACACTGGTTTTTTGCCACCTATTTATTTACACAACTCACGGTATGAATGAAACTGGCAGCAACTGCAATGGCAAGGAGCAGACGTCTCAGAAAACCGGCGAAAAATCAACCCTGGAATGGAATAGAAGGCCAAGCAATTTCATTATGTGTGGTAGCTTACTGAAGCTCCTGTGAGGGCTAATGGTTTACTACTAGATTGCTACAAGAAAGGCTGGTTTGAGTAGTAGAAGAAGGGTCCCGCCCCGAGGTGGATTTGGCACAGGGATGGACTGACAGCAAATGTCAAAATGCTTATAAAACCGTGCATAACTAGAAGCAGTAATCACTGTGGTGATTGACGACAGTAGAAATAAGGCTTAGTTATATTTCCTAACCTCTCAAAGAGCATCTGTGGAAGAAATATATGTAGTTTTCCCCTTCATATTTGGAATATCTTTTCTGTTTGGCGGTCACTACTCAGTCGTACCATCCTTTTTGCTTTTCATGAGAGCCCTTATCGGGATGCAATATTTTGCAGAGCAGCACAAAGACGGTGCATACTAATAAGCTGATGATGGTTTTGTTAACATTCCCTGGCCTAGCCGACGCGTTACTCAGCGACCCACGTCAATACCTTTACAGTCACCTCTCATTCTCAGTTTTTCGAGGATCAGGAATCGGGTTTCCCTCCAAAGGATCCAGGTTCAACGCCGACAAACCGATAAATGCTGACCGATCACCATGCTGGTGAATATGTCCCTCGAGAGTCACCTTCTACATTAGATCTTCTAATACCACCGTTCTCAGTTTGCAGTAGGCCAACATGCGCAATAATATTTTGGCCGACGCTTACAACTTGGTCCATCCTCAGCTCAATACTGGGTTTCTCATATAATGACCTTCTCACCACAATAGTTTTGCTCGCCTGTTTAACTAAATTTTACGGGGATTTAACTTCTTTGCAGTTGCTGCGGCAGCGACCTAACCGTTTGCTGGCATCGGCGGTGGCCTTTCGGTCCCAAACTACGTTGATCCAGGTCCCACATTAAGGTGCAAATTTAGCCGGGCCGGTTTCTCAAGTTACCATCCATCTTTAAACGTCGCTGCAAAAGTCTTTACCCATAATATCATCGCTGCAATGATTTGGGTTCTAATAGTGTCTTTAGTAAAAGTCCTTTCGTTTCACGTACAACTTTAAGCATCTGCTGACGCGTAATCGTTTTTGTAGTCATAAGTTATTGTTTACGGGGAAGAAACAAAAAGTAAGATTTCGCCATACATCCTGTAACTCCAGCGTCCACAGGCGGCGATAAAGGGAGTTGCATGTGTGGGCGTACACGGTACTGGTTTAGCACAGCGCGCCGTCGCATAGCTGTCCAGCAAAGCATTCTTGTCTTCTTTTCATCAACGTTTCACGGACCTGGCTTGGTCTCGTTCAGTTAACACCCCTTGTAATGATGGCTTTGAAGGTTTGAATGGCGGACGCGTAAACAGCAATAGAGAGGATTCCAAATCTCCCAGCTTCCATCTGGATTCACGTATTCAAAGCGCTATCATAGACTGCAGTTCGGGTTTTTATTTCTTCCTTTTCCTTAATTCAAAGACACGGAACGAGCTTCTTTAGCTGAACAAGAAACTCAGTGATTACGGTTCAGCAACTATTGTGGCGAAGAATCCGTGATGGGTATAGGAAGGGCTTCAAGCACGAGTGACCCATCCATTTACGATTGCATGGCCGTTTCTAACACTGGGTTTTGGTGGCATCCCTTACTCGTTAATCAGCAAAGGTCGCACAGATACCGTTGTTTTTTCAGCACTTCTTCAGCATGTCCGCCCAGGAGCTGCATTTCTTACTCTCTGTAAGACCCCAGTTATTACCCCCTTATACCACGGCTGGCAAATGAGAAATGCAGTCTGGTGCAGTATTTAAAAGAATTAACTAATGATTTCTTAACTCGTGTTTTGCGAAAACAATCGATGTCCAACAGCCCCGATTATATGATCATAAAGTTAACAGTCAGGACGGAAGGAACCTACAAAGGTATCTTAAACATCGCAATAATTTAATAAGTACCAGCGCTCTTGGCAGTTCCCCTTCGTAGGCTGAAAGTATGAAAGAACAAGTGGCGGCGGAAAAAACAAAAGTGCTCAGACGGCCGACGATTTGAGAGGAACCGGAAGTGGCTCTTGAACGAGCATCAGTAAGTTAACTGAAACAGACTACCAGCGGGAGCAGGGGAATAAATCGTTTAGAAGCCCCAACTAATCTTCACTCAAGTCGACCATCAAAATCGCGCTATGAAAGATCACCTCAACGCTCACCTGGAAATTTCGTTGGCTTCAAGTGCCAGTTGATCAATAAATCTCAAAGCTTTTGTATTAAAAGCTCCTAGATAGGCATATACCAACACCCATGTTAAGGATCTGCCAATAAAAATAGTAACATTCAGTGCGTTAATGCGGTGATGAATATATTTTTCCAAGTAAACACTCAAGCTTTAGAAAAGCTCCTCCGCTCGCACTAACCATAAAGGGAAGGAAAATTTATCTAACCAGCATCAGCGACAATGCTCTGCACACCATATAAAGGGTGACAAAAACAGTGTTTAAGTGACGGCGCGTCACACTTTGCCTACCCCGTGCAGTACAGCGGACAATCGCGCCAATATCCCAGGGAGGATTCAGTGAGATCAAGGTTACATCATCCCATCGAACGGTACAGTTCTGACTTTGGGAACAACAAATCTTTTTACCATTTTTTGCTTCATTTACGACTACCTGATTTACATATGGAAACTATTTGTTATATATGCGTGTCCACCAATCTAGCATAAAACACCACAGAACTACATCTGATCATTGGTCGCGTAGCTGTGTGCACTGAATAATTTAGCCGCACAAATCATCAGACAAAGCAACAAATATCCCTGATCGTGGTTTGCATATGGCGGGTATGCCAGACCCTAGGCACAGGTTTCCACTTTTGTCAAATCGCCACCCTTTTTATAACCCCTCTTTTATTGAACATCCGTTTTTGGTGGCCATTTCAACCTAACACCGCGAGAATCTAGGACAATCACCTGGGTTAACCTGTTTATCGCAACTCGTAGTTAAAGCGAACAGCATTAGACCCAAAATCACCATAGCCAAGACAGAGCATTTCGGTGGACCCACCTACCAATCATATCCAGCAAGATTTTCTAATAGTGTGAGTATAGGTTGGCAGTTAGCAGTTCTCTCAGTCAAAAGCCCAGAGATTTTATAGCTGCAGCACCGCATTGCAATAGACTACTATTACCTGAGTTTCACCAATGAATCTCACCGATGCTAAACGCTTCCTGCAGTAACAGCAACCACAAAATACACAAAGTATATTTACAGCAAATAAGCTAAGCCAATTTGCCGTATCAACAAAGGGGGGCAATGTGGTGCATGGTCGTCAACATAATTTAAGAACTTCAAGCCGAAGCATTTCATGGAATGAACGGACCATAACCAGGTTACTTGGGCCATCCTTGCTTCGTAGGGCAGCAGTAGCGATTTCTAATAGCTGCTGATTCATATGAACATTTTAGGAAGTTGCCACGATCATAATTCCAGGTTTCAGGTTTCCATTGGTTTGGTGCCACTTCGTAATCCTGATAGTACGTATATTTCTCCGGAGAGGTGTGTGACGCAGAGGAATCACGGGGAACAAGTTTAAAAATGTCAACGCAACAAGATTAACACGACAGAAGAGTTTACTTACCCACCATCAAAAGTACAACAGACACACAGTGGACGAAAGATACTGCCGTCAACCCAGGCAATCGGCTATGTTATTGCACAGTTTACTCACTTGGCCTGGCACGAATGGTCTGAAGAAAATGTAAGAGAACTGTCCCTATAACGGAAGAAAAGTCGCCAGGTAGGCCTAATGCGTAAAAGCTGTCTGTCTACTGTGGTTACCCTCCGAATCCCGCTCGCAGCCGTAGGACTAGATCACTAAACTTGTGACTAAATGACACTCCCAAGGCCAATGCACCTTCTGCCGTCCCATTTTTCCGAGAGCTGTCGTTCCGAATCACTCCATCCTGGCTTAACTTGTGTGCTTCAAGTGCTTTCCTGTGTCGTATCACTTGGTTGAGTAAATTTCCTGTCACGCTGTTTGGACTTCACCCCCTGTGATTTGTCGGCTAAACATTCCTACGTTTTTGTATTTTCAAGGTTTGCATATAGAAACTGATTGTCATTGAGTGATTACCTGTCACAGGTGATTCTCTTTGGCTTGGCTTTAGCCAGATTATGATAATTCCCTGTGAATGCTATTCAAAGTTGGAGGGCAACATCCTCTCCCAACTGACAAAAATCGTTTTGGCCCTGATACCACGAGTCATGAATGAGCCAAAATATGCTGGTACTCATGTAAATACTTGATAAATGAAATGGCAGGAAAACTGACGGTATTCTAGAATCAGTTCACGTAGCAGTGTCAAAAACTGCGAAGTGCAGCAAATGGATTTTCATAGAGAACCAGGCCAATGTCACATAAAAACCTACAGAAGTATGTCAAAATGATTCGGTATAAAGAGGAAGAAAAAGTGATGAACTCAAAAAGACCTGATAATTGATATGGTTGCTGAACAAGCTACCTTGGATGAAATGGATTCCAACCAAAGGATTTCAGGACATTTACAAGCGGGGGATAAGTAGGGTAGGATTCAAACAGAATACGCTAAGGTTCAATTAAAATTTCACGTTAAGAGTGATAAATTTTGAATGTGGTACTATCATGGATCTCCTCATAGAAACGATGACTGCTAAGGGTTGTCTGAAAGCAGAGGCATTGTACTTAAAGAGGGCACAAAAATGGCTTAAGGTGAACAGACTATTGATCATGTTGAAATAGTTATCCATAACATCTGCGCATAGAATACCTTCGGTCTTTCACTGGTGCTCCGATGATACGCCTAGTTCTTCCAGCCACGAGGCAGCGCAGAAATTCGGCTGTAAATGTGTTCAGGGTTAAAAATGTCTTCGTAAGTCGTGATAAGCAGATGGATAGTGGGCATTTTTGCATGCAGAGATGCCATGAAAGCATCGACACACAGGGTTTAATGCAAGTTCAAGCACAAAATTGTATAGTTGACGGTCCATAGTCAAAATCATAGGGGAAGTTACAGTAGGTTAAATTTAAGCCGACCCTGGAGCAACTGGCCAGCCCGAAATAATAAGGAAAGGGAACTGATAGTCTGGATGATATTCCAAACCAAGACGTACAATGAGAAAGTGGGGAAACAAATAAGTGTCAAAATGCATTGAGGTGAATGGAAAAACAGGGTGCAATGGTCCATGCTAGGGAAAAGCCTGCGCTTGAGCATGCTGATTTGCCAGGGATAGAGCTATTTGATTTTTTCAATTGGCGGAGAGCTTACCTAAGTTACTCGCCAGGTGCGATTACTGCGCTTTCAAATGCATTGTTTGAGGCGCAAAGAATATTGGAAAAATCATGGATTTTGGAGCTTAGGTCTCAGATAAATAGAGAAGTGCGACCAGCCTGCTTTTACGAAGAAGCTAATAGGCATACCATCAAGCCTAAATTGTAAGTAATGATGCAAAGTGTTAAAGCTTGAACCTTTGCGGCTTCGGCCTGGGAAAGCAGTCTTGATATCCGTAATTAGTAACGACACCGGTAACAGCCGCACTTCTGCCCCTCAGTTTAGAAATCAAATTCCCTATTCCCTTCAAGACACCAAGCTCGCAGTCACAGCTGACAAGCCATAAAGGGTTGTCAGAGCGAGGTTATATTGGTGAATAGTCTTTCTTCGACGGCTGGGTCTCCTACCATAGTCTATCAACAAATGGACAAAAGAAGTCCGAAAATTGTTCACTATACCAAGACCTGTGTAACCTCTGCACAATGTAGATCTCAGTAGACAGCACCACAATACTGGGGGCCGTGGTAGCAAACAAATTCCAAGTTCTACGGCAGGTTTGTTTGTATCGGCACTCTTATTTCTTGTTCCTTTCCTTGTAAGTTTCCCGACTGTTTACTCACTGTGATGTCAGAAGGAATCCAGACTTTATGTCGGCTACTATTGGGACCAACTTCCCCTTTTGCGGACGAATCATCCCAGGACTTCTTCGAGGCTCCGTCTACTCATCCAACATGCCCGTCTTGGCTCCCAGTCACATGCGTATCCGAATCTGGTCATCTTTGTTTTCTGTAAATGCTCAGATTACTCCCTTGAAAAAACTGCCCTGCTCAACTTAGACGAACTGATCTGCATAAGCAGCGAACTGGTCCGCACTTCCAGGTTTCAACTGGCATTCGTTAAAGGAACATAAAATGAGGCTTTGAGGATGATCAAAATGTACTTATATGTCCGCGTTCCGCTAAATATGCTGCCATCCTCCTTACGCTTGCTTATCTACAGTTTGCTCTTTTAATCCGTGCAGGCAAACCCCAATCACCGTGGCATGTCTACCTCAGCATCTTTGAACGTGGGGGAAAACAGATAATTCTAGCAGCTGAAACAAGACAACATGCAGGAGGTTAGGGTCAGGCGGATGAAATATGGAAAGCTCTCTCATGGACTTAGAAAATCTTGTTAGAAAAAAGAAGGAAAATATTATGCCGGGGTCTTCTTGAATCCAGCATCAAAGTTAACTCAGACTTTGAAGGTACTTTGAAGGACGCATCCGTCAATGGACAGCTGTGCCACCAGCTCAAGTTTGACCCTGGGAAAATGAAACCCCGCGTCACCCGCGTCTGGCAAATGTGCACCCGGGGTGGAATCCCATCATGCCTTCCACACATGCTTCAGCGCCCCACTCATCTAGGTTTTAGCCTGCCGCCGCCTTAAAAAGTATACCTGGTGCGTGTGATTTTTGGAAGATCTGGTGCCTTTTCCTTCTTTTCTAACTGATCGCGTATGCTTAGAAAGACCACTGGGTAATACACATTGATGCCACTCTGTTTAAATACAGGATAAAGATCATAGCGTCATCATATTCCTCCCTTCCCACCCCCCATGACTTTCCGCGGAGATTGTTGTTCTGGAGTCCGACCTACTCTCCGTTCTTGACTCAATTCATTTCAGTGATCCACTTTTTTGGTAATCTCACGCAACAGCGGAGGTGGCAGTTCATAACCGATTCTCCCCGTTCTATGTTCAGTGGGCACGTAAACTAGAATGATTCCCAGGTGCGGCAAAGAATGATCATTTTCCGTTAACTCTTGGGTGAGAGAAAAGTCACTGATAAGCACCACGCATTCCAGGACTGACTAATCCGCGCATCCTATAATCAGTAACCACCTGCAAAGTTCGTCGACCATATCCCCACTACCAAAATGGTTCGCCCTTTATCCCATTTCAAGGGAGCTGCATGAAACCTAAGCAATCATAGGAAACTTACTGTCATCAATCCCACGCATCGTTCAACTGCTTTCGTATCTTCATTCTATGAGCGCATTTCTTCTTTTGTCTTTATTCTGTTTACTTAACAAAACTATCCGGAAAAAATTCAGGACTGCTTCCGTTTTTTTATTGTTCTGGAATCCCTCCAGCTACCATAGTTTCTTTGTACTCGCTAACAGAATACACAGGTGCAACGCAGTCCTTGTCGCTGACACTCTTAGTCCTAGACGAGGCGCCGGCTAATCATCTCTGCTAGGACGCTAAATGCCACTAAGGCGCTTAATCAACGGTCCGTTCAACAGAAAGATAACATAAACTGTGCCGTTTATAATCTCTGATACCCCTATTCAGAAGGTGGCGAAACCTAACCATTAGGTGGTGTACACCTGTAGACAAGTATCTTCCCTTTGTCTGCATAGCTCATCATAAGGGAGACAAAACAAATATCTAGATTAGACAAAACAGAACAATTTCTTCCAAAGGAAGTGATTAATCCATTGGGCTTAAATAAGGAAGCCATTCTTATACCCCGTCGAATAGAACAGCTGCATACTGAGATACTGAGCCCATTGTGTCCATAATATATATGAGAAATGAGGAGTCACAGCAAACCACCTCGCAGAACGTCAATAGTAACGAGAATAATGTTGAGGCTAACACCATCAGTGGAGACCCCTGGGGTTTTTGGGTAATTTACGGTTACTTCCCTAATGGAAGCAGACTAACCATGCATAGTGAGCCTAATATGACGGAGAGATGCGGGGAGCGACGTGGTCAAAGGCGTTTGATATATGGGGTTATTTGATTAAAAAGGCTACGAAACCAAGAAGGTCAAATTGCCGTTTGGAGAAGGACCAGCGTTAGAGAAGTCCTTAGAGTCCCCGTCTTAGGAGGGTGGGCTCCAAGATATAATCCACCATGGAATATTTGACAAAGGCTACTATCACCTCAGGGACAGTAAGGTTGTGGTTACTGAAGGATGACTAAGCAGATCATACTGGGCTCCATTTTATAGCGAAGAACTGTTAAAGAACACCTCCAGGTAGACGGAACTAAGCTGGAGCTTGCTGGGAGTTCTAAAAGTTGGGCAAAAACAAGTGTATGTGGAGGATACAGTTGACGACAGCCGCTGGGGGCATGTTATCAGGGTCTTGATTACCCCAGTTCTGAAACATTTAGAGTAGTGCTGTGGAACAGATTGCGTTACGTTTACTTGCCCTTAAACTTTGTAACCACTTGCTCGTCAAGCTCCCTCGACTTGGTATGATTGCAATACTGGCAACTCTGACACTCGACCCGTGCCACGAGACGGAAGTCGGGAGTGATGTAAGTTTGAGTACATTTTTAACAGGGGCGTGCGAGCAAAGTATGCAAATGACGACTGCGATTGGCGGTCAATGTTCGGTTAAACAGGCTATCCGGAGGAACAAATCTAAGTTCCGCTACAGCGCGCGATAATCCGAGCATCAAAGTATACGGCGCAGAAAGCGGAGTTGTTTTTGTTCTGGGGCTGAGGTGCACCGTCTGTTGCAGCAGAAATTTAGATTACAGATTTTAGATTAACCGCTTCAGTTATATTGCTTAGGGGTGTTGCAAACTTGCTATCCGGTGAACTTAGGAAGCAAGAGCCTGGCGTGCTGCCACAAGATCTAAGTATGTACAGCAATAAAAGCTGGGGAATTTTTGATATTGCAATATATTAGCTTCTTCCCTCGGAAGGAAAGATTGTCCTCGGCGTTGAACAGGTGATGAACTTGGAAAATTGAAGTGCGAAGGAAATTTGATCCTGTATTTTAATAAGTTTAGCTTTCGACGAAGAAAGATTGAAAATCCTGTTTTTGATTCCTCTTTTATTAGCGGCTAGTTTTAGAATGCACTTGGTCATTCTAAAATAAAATATGTTCACAGTCGTCTGGGAGTTGATCGCTTAGAAGAGGATTCCCCTAGAATAATTGGTGAACAAGCAGTAGAAGACTCCCTTTAAGACTAGCTTCGCAAGAGATTTGGAAAAGGCCGCTCGGCGGAATCAAACAGTCCTCTGCTATTCTGGACTATTTTGCGGTTTCCTTTGAGGACGTGTTCTCGATGTGATTCGCACGTGACAAAATGAAGCCTAACATTTTATAGCTTTTGCTGGTTTATTTCACACACTGAAACCAACCACCATAACTTAGGGGAAAACTAATGGCGTCTGATTCGATGGCCCCATAATTGTGGGCCAATGTACCCCGGGAGAATTACATTCTACCAAAAAACCACTAGGCGTTAATGGGCGGAACGCACTGCGATCAAATGCATCTCCAAAGAGGGATAGATTCCCTTCAGCGTGAAATAGATGGTGGTCGACATAGGCTATATGGATGCCGCAGAATAATGAGTTGCTAGCCAGGCACACCAATTTTTGGCTCGTTAGAATTGAGGCTTGCCTCAGAAAGGAAAATGCTAGGTCCTTCCTCACACAGAAAAAGCACCTTTCCTCCGAGTATACGGACCCAGCGTAAAATGGCCGACTTGGCTCTCCCTCAAAACTCCAGTCCTAAATGAAAAGTCATGGACCGCCATTCGACAGCTTCTAGCCTTGCCAATGTTTACGCATTCTATATTGAATTTTTCGAGACTGTGCAGCTTCAAATAAGGAGATCTGATAGCTCTTCTGGGCCCAAACCTAGCCCAATGGAGATTCATAATGTTTTCCGCAAGCATTGGAACACCGAGTGTTTATAAAGGCACGTAGGATAATTTTCAGGAACTATGCTGGAAATGCCTAGGAGAATACCTGAGTATTCTTCTTCTCTTTATCTCTAGATGTTTTTCGCTCCTTTTTTAATTTAGTAACGTTCTAAATCCTCTTGCAAGAAGGGACTTGTGGCCCTCAGAGGACTGCCAATTGGAGAGGTTGTCCGGTGCTAGGATGATTCAGATCCACGATTTTCATGTTCCTCGCGGCGTTGTTACCCGGTTGACCGTCACCGATCAGGACGAGACAGGTGAAACGCTGTACGGTTGAAACGCCACAGCTCAGAAGAATGCGTTGTCGTTTTCACAAATGCATACGCTAATCTGCATTTTCCGCTATTATTAATCCAGAGGGATGAGGATATTGGGTCTAATATAACCCTGTCCACGATGAATAGCAGGTCAAACTTCTATCTCATTACATTTTCAAAGTTAAGCGACGGAGCAGTTTTTGGCATTCGCCAACCCAAATCACTTGAGCGAGAAATAGCAAATTTCCACCTTGGAGGCAGACTTATGCTTCATACTCTTCCCGCTAGAGTTAATAATGTAAAAAAAGAAGCTTTTTTACCCGCAGATTACTGACGTCAAACAATATAATTTGCGATCTAAGACTATCCCACTCACACTGACGGCGCGTGACCACCCAACTTATCTGAACATGTTTTATCCATTTGCTACTCCACTTTTAAGTATATGCGCCCCAGAAATCAGAAAATAACGAAGCGCTGGGAGATTTGGCTTATCCTCCCACTGTGTTAGTAAGGGTCTCTACTAATGGAAATCTTAACATGAATCCCGTTTTGATATTTAATTTTTTTAAGGCATCTATTTTGTCGCCCCTGACATTCGAAGCTCCAAATTATGCGATCCAGTGCACTCAACATTTTTCAAGAAGCCTTCCGTTGAAATTCATTCGCGCGTATAGCTGGCCGATTGGCTTTATCCAAGCAGCCTATGAACATTTTGATTAAAAGGACAATGCTGAACGCATTGTGCGACGTGAGGCCGGAGAAAGTCCTCCCCAAACCGGTGGGAGCATCTACATTTCGGCATGGCAGCGATGATTTGATTCAAGAGTGATTCGTCTGACATTTATTACGGATAATTCTATTGATTACATTTATAAGCGAAGCAGAAAGTGCCTCTAGCTCTATTATAATGACTCAGTTGATAGGGCATTTTTAGTCGGTAGAGCAGGAAGGATTTTTGTGGCTGACCAAAGGCTGGAAGGGTATCGTTGGTATCAGATAACCAAAGCTGCACCGAAACGGCAAGACAGTGGAAAATAAGCTGCAACAGAAACACCCACCTGTGGGACCGTTTCAAACTAGAAGGCCACAAAAGCACAGAAAACGTGAAATTTTAAGTACCTCAAGTCCGCTGAAACCAGGAAATACCAAGGTGTTACGATGGCTATAGCGAGCATAACTGCGGAAGTGAAGGATAGTGAAATTATCAGTAGTATTTCTAGATAGAACGGCATAATAAAGGACTCATTGGTAGATCCATTTAGATATGATATAACCGGATATCCGAGGTCCATGACGTTACCCACCCTACCCACGGTAATGGTTATTTCTCATTTTCTTCCTAAACGCCTTACTTACTTCTTAAGGCACGGTGGGCTTTCCATGAATCAAGATTTGGGTCCCATTCGTGTGCAGTGTGATCCCAAGAAGACTTAACCTTTATCCAAGACTTCGCCCGCAGATATAAAAACTCTCCTTATGTCATCAATGAAGCAAAACTTGGGATACTGTAGAGGTCCACCAAAATATCACCAAACTGAAAGCTCCTAAATAAAATTAATATTCACGCCTGGGTTGTTCCAAAAGTGATCCCTGTCGAACACAGATGCACTCCATGCAGCCAGAAATATAACGTCGTTATTTAAAGTGAGCCAAGGACATGGATCTCTCACCAGATATGCAAAAGGCCTGCAGCTTGGGTAGTAGCGGACGGTCTGCGAAACCGCATTTCTTGACGTTGAAATAAGGGCCATTTCCGTTGTTAACTCCTTGAACTACGTCGGTTCGATTACAAGAGACTTGCAAAACGAGGGGCATTGTTGAGACAGTTTTGTTGTGTCGGGCTCAAATAAGAAAGTTCTTAGATAATGCTTGGTAGCATTTGGCGAAAGTACCCGTCATGGTCACTTGCCTGCAATCAACTACGTTCAGCCACATGCAACAATCAACACTTAAGGCGCTAAATCACTAAAGCTATGAAAGCAGCTGTTTTGCACCTGACGGTTTTGGCTGTTAAAACTCATAATTACCAACTTCATTATTGCCATAGGAGCTCCTAATAAGATCGAAGATGGGCTGCCATCTTTTACGGCCAATATATACAGCAAGTGGCTTGAGTGCTAAAGGGGCTGAAGGTTGTCATTACGCTTGTGTAGATATGCTCCCAGCAGTCACCTCATAAGTCCTTGGAGGTCTCAGTTCCCACCAGCTTTTCATTTCCTTGGGATTTTTTATAGAACATTAGGTTACACTCAAAGTTGTAGTCCAACCGAATTGTGACTAATTAGCTGAAAGGTGTATAAATGAACCGGAAATCATTTGCAACTTCATCCATTTGGCACATCACACTCCCTCAGTCAATTCAAGTTTCGCGCTCACCAAGTGGTCACAGCAGAAGACCGCCGGTTGATGATGAGTAGTTCGCCTTATTCTCATCCCAAAAATCAAATCGGTCAAAAGATAATGGTGTGCCTTTTATACATAAGTGGAAACAGTTATTTTGGTCTTAGATGCACTGGGTTTTATGCGAAAATGAAACCTAGGCCTCAACAAATGGCTTGAAAATTTGCAAACCCACATTTTCCATTTGCATTTTCCACGCTAGCTGTGACCATACATTAAAGAGCAACAACCGAGTTCCAAAAAACATCGATGCTGAGCCACTACTTCTGCCTATAAGTGGAAATTCGATAAAATGTTAATTGAACAATCAATGTCAGGACGTTTGATTCTTGAAGAACGGCGTTAGACGATGCTTGAGTTTGACTGTGGGAAACCATGGACCTGAAATGGCAGGAAGATCCATGGCGATCAAGTATGATGTACTGAAGCACTGGCACTTTGAGTTCTGCAACGTACATTACTTCCTTTAGCAGCAAGAGTCTTCGCAGTTAAAAGATTACTTACTTTGTAGTCCCTGGTTTGAGGTTTCTGCAATTGTCCATGCACCCCCTTCTAATGACTAGATGTACAGGAACTATTATGTATGTGCGCCAGCCAGGATGACGCGATCAGATGCATTTGGGGCAGAGAATGCTTGCCACGCACGCACACTTGTTGTTCAACAGACTCCAGTGTTTGGTTTGATCATCACATGAAAAATCATTTGCATCAACCATTATTGACCGTTAGCATAAAGAAAAAAGGCCGGAAAGTAGTAAACGACCGCGGTTTGGTTGTTGTTTTTTAGATCCTCAAATGTACGGTTTGAAATCCGCCGTTACCTTACAGCGCTTTTTTGTTACTACATGCATATACGCCCCCTAAAAGCCCCGTCTTCTGCTCGGAAAAATTCAGTAGATTTTTCCTAATAAAATCTTATACTGTTTTGTCCATGATAGTTACAACCAGACCTTCCATATTTAGGGAATCGTATAAATATCTTGCCAAAGGCTAAGTCCCTAATATTTAAAGCAAAGGTGCCTTGGGCGCTTGTATGTTAATAGACGATCACGCCAGGTGGCATTTTTCAAAAATGGATGCAATATCAACGGTCTGATCAACCATCTCCTTTGTCTATCTGGATACTTGTTTTTCTTCTTGATGTGCACAAATTTTCAACGTGGTTGTCACCGGTACTTTTGATTTCGAACTATCTGGCGTGCTCAGTTCACTGAGCTACTGGCAGCTGCAAAGCTTGCCGTTGGTTCAAGGTTCTAGTCGATAATTTGGGCTTGCTTTTGTAGTTTCCCGTTATCTATGGCTTGCCCCAGACTGTCAAGTGGGCACTACTCAGTGAGTCTTTCATTTGCGTGTTGGTGTTTTGTATGCCGCATTTATCGAAACACGAGAATTCCTTTTTCATTTGTTTTTGATTCGGGGGAATAATTCAGCGTTTCAGAGGATTGTTTTCTTACGCATTTGAGTATTCAGTTCAGGAAACCCTATCAAATTCAGAAAAACTGCTAGATGTTGCCCGTTGATGCAGTGAACGAAATAAATGAAGATTCCGAGGCACTGAAGAACCAAATGCCGAGCGCTGTTACCCAGATGACATCGTTTAGGACAGTTGTCATCAAGTTAGCCATGCTCTTCCAGGCCTTGAAGCTATCCTCAAAAAATCCTGCAGGTGATCCGGCCGAGGCGTGTCGACTCATTCACTCAAAGTCACTCGAAACTTCCAGGCCCAGAATTCAAAGGACGCCGTAATATTTAATACTCTTCCTATTTTAACCTCTGGAGAATATAAGATCAATCATCCTAAACTCATCAAACATGGATGAGCTCAGAAAAGAATATCCTGCTAATGCCATTCTAGAAACGATGCCACTAAGTCATCAAAGAAAGCCATTATAAAAAACTATTAAGGCCTTCGCTGATAAAAATTACTTACAGCCAGAGATTTCTTGTCTCCGTATAAAGTGCACCGAGTCTCTCAGAACTTTGATGAATAGGTCCGCCTTTCCCATTTCTTACTCACAAACCTTAGCTGATGCTCTCAAGCATCTCGACCCTCTCCAGCCCTGAAGACAGACTTATACGTATTAACTGTACTCTCAGTTACCAGTGAAACAAAGTTATACAATAAACTATCCACTCTTGTACGCCAGACTCTGGCGCAGCCATCATATAACCCCTTAGAATGCAGTCAAAATCTGCATCTGAAGCAAGGGGAACGATCAGTGTATCCAGCCTACCAGGCCTCCAAATTTAAAGGATGGTCGTAAGGCACCTCCTGGTCTTACCTGGTAATCAACCCTAAACATCACAAACGCGTTCAGGGAATTGGTGAAACGGGTTCCAACGATTATCAGGTCACCAACCAATCTCTTCCTTAGGCAACCAAATACAATCGGCCCCAGGTCGTCAAATCACCTCACCCTTTCAGGAAGGAGGAGCCAGACCCCATCCTTCTATTTTTTCATCTAGCACGACCAACATCCACCATCTGCAATGCATTTTTCTGCAAAATGGCAAGCATTTGGTCAAGCGCCCATTGATCGACCACCTTTCATGCGTGACCCCAGAGACCCCATCTTCCGTCAAGTCCATCCTTGCTGCTACCGCAACCAATGTTATGCAATATGTCGCGAAATGAAAGTTTTCCGGCCGGGAATATTTGGTTATTACGTCTCAGATACAATGTCATCCTCCGTACACCCCTGACCTGTACATATTCGAAGAGCCTTTTAACTTAGCAACACTACCATTCCTTTCGACCCTTCCCACAGTCGGTCTATCCTCCACCTGTATTCCCCGCAAGTGCACCCTACTGCTGTTCACATATAACCAAGAAAAGTTGCAAGCTAGGCCGCCGTTACTTTCTTATTGTTATCGGCCCCCATCAAACCCAGTGGTTTTGACTTCTTCACCGGTCCGTTGTGCTTTATTGGTGTCAAATTTGTGTGCTCATCAAAATGCTTTGTGGGTGAATATTATAACGGCGGATTTTCATTAGGCTCTACAAATTAAATGCCCGCCAACCTTCCTTCTTGATTCATTTGTTGGTTCATTTACCATTAGTTTCCCGTCAATGCCCAGGGCGGAGTCCCTTTCAACTTCCCCTTAATGGTCTACCCGCCAATATTATTTGAACTGAATGAGCACAAAGAAGGCTGAATACACCGCTCAGGCACAACAGAAGTCCCATTTGGCGTGCCCAAGGATTCCTTTGCATCTGACTCTGATGAAATAAAACTGCGGCGAAATAGGAAAACCACGGGTTAGATGGAGCGAAATTCCGAAAGACTGACTGACAGCAAAACAACGACTTTGCCCAGAATTTTCAGTGGTCAAAAAACCTGGCTCCACCCATCATAACCACCTTCAATGGCAAAGGCACGCTCGGACAGGTTCCGCTTTTCTAGCAAACGCGCTACCCTCAGTGTGGAGGAACAATGTTTTCGTCTTTTGCAATTTCCGCCCGCCTCCGATTGCAGTTTACTCACTGAAATAGTGCCCAGTATTACCAATCCTAACAGTCTCCCAGCTGTCCCCCTTTTTACCCCTTCCAGAAGGTCAGCCAACTGAGGCCTGATGTGGCTAGTCTATCTATGTCAGGTAACAAATAATAGCCGCAAACTGCCGGATATCAGGCTTTAAACCATCCATAGTGCCGCACACTCGAGAGCCGTGATTGTAAGCTAGGACCTTCTGATCACATACGTCTATCAATATCCGGGTCCGTGCCGAAATGGCTTGTTGCAGTAAATAAAATACCAGATGCTGGTTTTCGCATATCTGGTTCCAAAATGTTCGCCAATCACTCCACTGGACTCAGCGTTTATTACCCAACACCTTCCGCTCTTCGTCACTCTTCTTTTTTCTTGTAAGTGGTCATCAGGGCGGCAGATGACTGGGATCTTCTCCAAACTGAATTAGGTGGAACGCTGTAACTTCCTGTACTTAACTCCTTTAGGGCTCTGTTATGTAAGTACAAACCTAGAGCTCCTAAATAGTATTATTACTAGTGATAGAGAGCCACTCATCTACCGTTTCCAATGCACCGACTCCATTGATTTTCCCCATTGCCTGGGAGCTCGTGGCGGCTAATCGCTTTATCGTTGAATGCTCGGTTGCTAGCAAATGGACATCCCTTGAAATTATGCATTTCATCTGAAATATTTGTTGAAATGTATGTTCAAAGTCTAACTAATGCGGTTCATCGTATTCGTGGGCACATGACACTAATTTAGATTTCCAAAGACCCATGAAAGGCGCGATTTTGTTACTCACGATGCAACGAAATCTATCCTTACCCTCCATAGGGCCTAATGAACACGGTATACCTAGAACTTCCAGGGTCGCCTTCATTACTAGCTCCTTATTTTATATTTTTGCACATACGTACTGCATGTATGGTAAATTAAATTTATGCGCAGATTCGATAGGAACAATACGTAGACATGTAAAAGCGTACAAATTTCAGTTGTTTCCAAACCATGCTGGTCCAATTCTCAACCCAACGTATGCCCAATGTGTTTTTCTGTTTTCTCGATCTGCCCTGCAAACGCTGGCTTTGCTCTATACTCCGCCAAATTTCTTGTTCTCATGTGCTGGGAATCGTTGCTTTCTACAATTATATTATTTACGCACAAAAATACCGAGGCTGGTTATAAGCTCACAGTTGTGCTTATTTATACAGACACTGATTATATATATATGATTTTCTACTACTTTATACTTTGCTCTGCCAAAGCCCAGAAATTTCAGGCCCTTTCGGCATTCGCCAATCGCTTTCTTTCCGAAATTCTGGGTGTTGTGAATTTCGGCACCGCCACAACCGCATTCTTTAATTTGGTCGACTGAATTTTATCTAAGTGCTTAAGAGAATGGGCACGCCAGTCCGAAAATACACCTGTGTCACCACTTTCAGCAACGATGTGTGACTACATTATTTCTTGGATATATGTACATGTGCCTGCTGGCGTGTATTTGGTTACCTTCCGGTACACGCCACAAAATTTCCCGCTCAGCCTAGTCTCGATGCCTCGGTCCAAGGACGTATTGGTATGCCTTTCTTTTCTCGGTGTGCTGAATTTTGACGCATAGACTTTGTGTGATCATAACGACAGCTGGTTGGGGATCAGTTGAATTCCTCATATAAGTGCGCATGCCTTTTACTGCAATTTCACATGTAAGTGTATATATTTATACAACTAGAAGATGGCACCTTCGCTGTGCGAAACTGGATGGTAAGCCCCTGGCGAGACACGAATGCAAATGCGCATGACTGAAACGGAAATAGGAAAAGAAATGCCAGTCTGGAGGCATTCCAGCTGACGGTTATGGTGCCTGCAAAAATAGGAACGAATAGGGCCAAATGTTATGCAGAATGAGGCGTTAAATAATGCCAGCCTTTGCGCTTGGAATGGTCTAATTGTTACACGTATGCAAAAGAAAGGGTTTATACGGAGACATTAAATGTTACTTAAGAGGTAACAGGGAATGTGATGTGATTACTTGCACCTGTTTGCATGCCTTGATGCATTATTAAACGAGATCGAATAATAGGTGAAAAGTTGAGCTGGCTTTGTTTCATTGATGGAGTCTTTTAGACAACGTACAATGATATGTACTTATGGAGACTACTGATAACACACATTGTTAGACCTTTTTGGGTGGGTTGTGTTAAGAATTTGAGCGTTATATTCAGTTAATACCTGAGGCTCGATTCATTGGCTCTCTTTACTGAAGCGTTGGTGAACCGTAGACTTTACATCCACTCACCTTAAGTTTTGCTGCCGCCTTAAGGCGAGTGCTTTTCCATTCTAATCAAGGGGGCAGAAACTGTGCACCTGCTTAAAACTCAAAACAGGTATTTTGTTCTTATTCAGTTTGATCGACTGTTTAATTTTTCCTAGTTTCTGACTTCATTTTGGCTAGGTAGTGAACGGCTTCAGCTACACGGATGAGATCTTATTGCTCATATGGTTTACCCCGGTAATGGTACGACAAAATTCACGGAGATATTGGGTTTAGCATTAGACTAGGCCAAGCGTTGCTTACAGGTTTAAAAGGGCTAACTAGAATACGTGAAACTCATTACTGGGCAGGTTGAGGTGCAAAGTGATGGTCAACTTTACTGGTACCAGGGTTTGTGCATTCCGGCCTTTGGAGCTGCTTCCACCAGAAACAACACATTGTTGTTGAACTAACAGATGAAAGTGGTGGTTCAGAGCAGCTACCACATACAATTGCGAAAGTTGGAAAGGAGTGGGGAGACGTCTGGAACCCCGTTGGTTACCAGGATATTATAATGTGAGTATACAGAACCACTTTGTAAGCGAAACTATAGAAAAAGTTGAAGGATGGCAATATACGTAGGCAAGAGTAAACTACTAGAGCAACAAGTCACCAAATGCATCGCCGCCAATTGGTGGAGCTTATCTTCCGCGCAGGTCTCCAGCTCAGAAAGCCGTGGCAAACAGCTCCAAATACTGCCCACAAGATGCCCGGAAAAATCCGGAGTCCAAATTAACCCTTCCCTGACAAGACGGCCGTTGAAATCACTCAGCGTTATGGTGAGTCTGTTGCGAGATGTCCACATGCGAGTTACGGCACTCTAGTTCTGCGTGGGAGTTGGTTTTAGTGCGGTGGGGATTGTCCTCGAATTTAGTTGCGAGTGTGCCATATTCAGCATGCTTTCTCACATCATCACTGTTAGGAAATCGTTTGCGCGGTGCAGGGGAATATTATGGAACAAGATAGTGGTCGCGCGCAATCTTAAAATAAACAAGAAAATGGGCTAAATCCAGGTAATAAAACTCATCCCGACAATCATGCAAGCCTATTCAGGGAGTTTCCTTCAAAATCAGGTAGTCTATCGGGCTGACATAGAAAACAGAAAAAATAACTTCTCAACCAGTAGGCACATTAGAAATTTTAAAGAATTAGCTGCGAGTGGCTATTGCGGAATTTCCCTGCATATCCCCTTCAGCATTCGCAGGTGATTTGGGAACCTAATAAGCGTGTTATCGTTGGCAACCTACTGTATGATAGTCAAACGGCAGGTAATGAAAGTGAAGCATAAATAATCCCCTCGAGGTCAATCGAAGGGTCAAGGAACGTGGGACAATTAGGCAGTTCCCCTCACGTCGCCCAAAATTGTCCAATTCCTCATGCGTAATTGTCATTCTGAGCACATGGAGACTCTGGATGGGAACTTCACAACAACCCTTCGAGAATCCTGTTTCCTTGGTTCATTTCTGCTTTGTTCTGTCCATTTCATTTAGCTTAGGAAAGAAATGAACCAAAGAGCCCATGAAGCCCCCATAGTTCTTCCGGCTGCATGTAAAGAGCAGCGCCATCTCAAATAACTGATGCCAATAAATCCGCCGGCTTCTTACGTAAAAACGAAGGAAAAAACACTCATCTCACTCAAAAAGCAAGGGGGTGGCCGTTCGGTAATACTCTCTTTTGAACACTTGCTCAATGACAATGCCAGGATATTTTACAGAGACGGTCAAGGAAATCCTTGATATTTGCGGCCCTGAAAACAGTATTCGTCTAAAATGGGCGTATCACCACCAAGAAACTGAAATCTCCAAGGAGATGCAAGGAGCACATCTACAAATCTTGCAATAACTCAAGCGTGCCTCCCATCTGCAACCTAATAAAAGCGGAATTTCAACGCAACGACATGACTTTCGCCAGCCAAATCCTGAGTGGTAAAAACAACCGATCCCTGTGGCAAGGTATACGACTGATGTGTGGTCAGAGGAGGGAGCATACAAAAACTCGTGCGGACGTCAACAGTATCAATCATGCTCTCATCCATGCTTCCACTGATACCCCGGTCATATTTGGTCTGGGGGATACGACAGCTACAAGGTTTTCTAAAGAGGTGCTCGACCTTCGCCGAACCACTAAAATAACCACGGAGGTTGGTCCTGAACAGCCTGTCCCCAGCTATTTTTGGGCATTGTGGCCGCGGCTCTTCAACGGATGCATTCACTTCTATGGATTAATTCATCATTAAATAAACTCGTCTTCTAACCCTGGATGCTGGAGACCTCGTTACTATTAATTCCCATCCCAATATCTAGGCAGCTTCAATTGACTTGGCAAAACGTTTTCGCCCCATCGCCTTAACATCTGCGATCAAACTGACGGAGCATGCCTTACTTAAGCCCTTGCGTTAACTACAATGTATCCTCCTGACGACCCCTTTTTGTTCGCTCTAAATAAATTCTAAAACGAATCCAATTATAGATGGCACACGCTCGCCATTTCCTCATTCTACCCACAGCTTCATAAGTCCGTTAAACCGCATCCGATGGCAATTCTGTGCGTTGCGCTTTTCTAGACTATTCGTCGGCATTAGATTCGGTCCCAAGGTCTCTTCTATTTCACAAACTGGAAACATTTGGTTGTTCCAGGCCTTTATTAGCGTGGCTATCTGATTACTTTACTAGCCGAACCCAGTGCACACGAATGGACAGTAAAACTTCAAAACCGTTGATTAACAACTCAGGAGTGCTACAGAGTGCTGTTCTCTCACCGTTTCCCTTATCCACTTACATCAGCGACTTATCAACTGACCACCCTGTCATCTGTTAAGTATGCTGACGATTTTGCTCTCGCTCAAGCCGTTTCGAACAACGATGATTTTCAAAGATTTCCCAACAACCTATCTTTTTCTGTTTACGATTTTTCTGCGCAAGCCGGTTTAAATCTCAATACATCTAAATGTTTCGAATGTCTTTTCTCTATCTCTCGGTCGGCCTACCCATTCGAAACGTCTTCCATCAACTCAAAAACACTTACGAGGGTTGATTCAGAGAAGTAACTAGTAGTTGCTTTTGGACTAATTCTTACTTACGCGACCAAACTTATGTCGGATAATGCCTCTATTTCTCTGCCGTTCAATAAACACCATAACTCCAAGCTGGCACCCAAGCCTGGCTACTTCTCTTTTTGTTTCTGATCCCAAACCCAAGATATATGCGCCATCACCGGCTCCGCTCTCATAAGGGCAGCACCAAATTTACTGTCTTTCTACTCCTGCTGGCCAGATCTGGCGCTCCAGTGCTGAGCCATTCAACCCAAACCACGTCGCTGATCTTCTTGGGTACATCAACTCAGATGGATCTTCATGACTGGTCAAAAAGAATCACTACTTCCTTTAGAGAGCTTGAGCGCTCCTTCGAATTCCCCACACGTACTGCCGTCGAATATCAAACGCTGCGGCAACAGAAATGGCGGCGTTGAGGATATCCAAAGCTGGTGTATTTAAAAACGTTTTGCCATCTTCACAAAACTTTCAACTATTGCACCCCTTAGTCCAGTTTGCCGCCAGTCGCACAGGAATGCAATCAGCAGTCCCGAGAGTTCCATACCCTCTCTGCAAAGTGCTCCACAGACTTTCGTTCTCCATATAGTTCGGAAGACTTGATGGTTTTCCTCCGCCTTCCTCAGCATTTTATGGTTGTTAAATGACACTTCCTTGTTCATCTAGCATGATGCTTCTAATTTTTTGCCTGATTTCTATCTAATTATCATATCCCTGCTGATCTGCATCTCTTCAGGCTAATTTGTCGGTTAATCACTTGAAGCTCTTGGCGTTTGGGCCCCCTGCCATGTTTCGACATCCGCCAAGAAAGCAGGATACCATCTTGAGGTCACTACTCGGAAAGTTACCCAGCACGGGGGTATCAACATCAGGGAGATCATACGTAAACACAACGTCGAGGATACTTGGTTTTCCGGTGGAGTTCTTGACATGCTTCGTTCGTGTTCCTACGTGGGTTTCACAAATGAAGTTAAAGAACTGCGAAGGGGAAGTCTTGGCGGGCCAGCAGATCTTAGGAGCATTACGGTCTCCTGATATAAGTTTCCCTTCCCCATAGATGGATGTAGCGTGCTCGAAGGCCTTGATGATTTGAAGTAGCTAATCTTTGCGGAAAATATTGAAATTTTCATCACTTATCGCCCTGAAGCCTTAGGGTGCACCATAAGTAAAATATCGCAAGACTTAGCAACACTCAGCTCCTAGGAGTACGACTGGACGATGAAATTCACCGCTGGAAAAAGCGGCATCGTGGGTGAAAATGCGTTATATCAACACGAGAGCTCAAACCTGGAAACTAAATCATCCCGTTAACCGTAAAGTTCGCGACAGGGTTCTAAATTATTGCTGCACTTTAAACCCCTCGGAGCATCCTCAAGCACAAGTTTCGAAAGCCAATAAATTAGTGGGGCCACCACACAGAACCCGTCCGATCCATACAGGAGTGGTACCCTCTGGTCTGTTCTAACATGAGGCAGTGCAACAGAGTACCAATTGAAAATGCCCAGCATGCATTCACTAAGCAGCTGATCAGACACATTGCAAGCCGAACCTACATAGAACTCTCTGACGCTGAAAATAGATCCATTATGGCTCCGATGCATAAAAGCAAACCCTGCACTTTAACAATCTTATTAAAAAGGACAGCTGCTACTCTACATCTCGTGTCAGAAACCCAAGAAAAAGCCCAATGCCCACCGTTATGGTCCGCTAAAATCTGCGCAAGAGATGGCCACATAATTAGGCGGTTAATTTGCAAGAAAATAATGTGTTGTCGCTTAAATCTAGTTTGGAAAAACAGATATTTTATTGTACTGGATATTGCCTCCATTTGAAACAATTCAACATAAGTTCTGCTTCCTTAGTTGTTTAGTTTCTCCCAACATGCCGCCAGTTCAGCCATCCTTTCTTCTTGCCGACGAGTTGTGTCTCGCCTTGTGACATCAGGTGTTGCTTCGTAATTCCCCCGTATTTTGAAGTTATTTTGGCAAATTTTGACGCGAAGGCATCTTGCAAAGATTTTTGGTATTTTTCAGGCTTCCGTTTAGTTAAAGGTATTGTTATTATAAAAGAGCCCTGTTTACATATCCAGTCATGTTAATCTGAGATAGTCGTTGATGAGGTCACAATTAGTGCAATACAGTGACCGTTCTTTTTTATCTGACAAGCAACTTCGTGGTGGGTTCCTGTTTATCGTTTAAAACCGCCAAGAAATTACGGATTATGATAAATTCACGTTTCTGTCAACCGTTCTTTCACAACGAATTTCATAGGCGACTGCATATTGTTTTTCATGGTATCGTATGCAACGCATTTGGCCATGCATAGCCTGCCCACTTTTATCTATAGTTGAATAAGTCACGGGTGGGATCACGAGATGGCAGAGATATCGTGCAAGGAAGAAAGCGCTTGGTGCCTTACAGTGTGCTGTTTTCAGGAAAGATAAGCGGCGGGAGCATCGCTTTAGATGTCCGAAGCTAGACCAGCCAAGTGGGTGTGCTGTATTTTGTTGTAAGTTTTATTCAGGAGTGTCAGCCGCTAACATTCCTTCGATTTCCCGTTGTGCCGTAGTGATGGCCAACGTGACTGTCTCAGGTTCACCATCACCTACCTTCGAATGTTCCACCATTCCAGAGACATTAATATCGTACAAGGAAGGTTAGGTATAAAATTTCTTATATGCCTGTAGTACCTGCGGTTCACAGCGAGACACAGTTAACAACTGACGCCGTGTCGTTTGAGGGTATCTAACTATACTGCACCCAATCGTACGCACTGTTACAGAGAAAATAATTGCGAAATGCCATGTGAACTTTGGCGGTCAAACCACCGGTTCTCTGTAGGAGTCCTTTCAGAATGTTTTTCATGTTTTTCGCGCTTACGACGGTGAGCAAATGGGCATTTTCTAGAACATACGGCCCTGCGTGCCTTAGATTCGTCGTGCTTCTCGGACATTACTTCGAAGGCCTTGAACAATCGCAGTTGCGAAACTGTCCCATCGGTCGTATATGCATATTCATCTGGAAGATAGCATTCAAAAGAAGCTTTCCAAAAATGCTCCACTGCCAAATGACGCAATAATACGACTCATTTGTGACGGTACGACCGTTTTCCGTTCATCAACTATGCAGCTGTGGCCCATACTTGTTGGGGTCAGATCCATGCTGTATGCTGTTGTTCATCGACGGATTCTACCGCAGACCGCCATCAGTTTCAGATTTGCTAAACAAATGCATTTTTGAACTGAATATGATGCTGGAGAACACCATACAATTTGACACTAAATCCGCCCGGTGCACTCTTTCTTCCTTGGTCAGTGGTACACCCGCACTGACTTTCATCCGGCAAGTGAAGGGTTGGACGTGTTACCTCAGCTGTGATCTTTGTACTCAACGTGGACTTCCTTGCAGTAAGCGTGTAACGTTCATCTATATTAAATATAAAACACGTGATGATTACTCTTTTCACACCAAGAAGCACCGTAAGCATCATTTTGACCTCAGTTCCTGTCTCCCTACCCCTAAAAATGATGCCCGATTTTCCGTTGGATCATATGCATCTCGCCTGCTGAGGTGTCATGAAAAGTCTACTTGCACTGTGGTTGACTGCTCCTGTCATAAATCGTTATCATTTACGTCAATCTGGTATAGAAAACCTTGGTAAGCATATTCTTGCCTGCAGCGACAGCAAACATTTTGCTTTTCATCGGTTACGTCGGCGTGTTGTTGACGTGGGCCATTGTAAAGCCAAGAAATTTCGCATGATTTTACCGTGTATTGGGCCCGTATATTTGAATGGATTACTACTTTCATTTTGCCTTTGTTCATTTATATTTTGTGTCATCCTTATGCACATAAAACTTGCAACAGTTTTGCGACTTCTGTTCTACAGTGCTTTGTGCAAAAGTTTTCTTTGCTGTATGGCTCTTATATAGTTTATTTTGTACATGCTTTAATCCATCTTCCAGAACATGCCTTACGTCAAGGTGTTCTGAAGAGCTTTTCTTGCTTTCCTTATAAGCCCGTGATGCGATTTTTAAAATTCGGAACCTGAGTACCCAAGTATCCCGCTCAGCGGCTCCATCGCCGAATTTGCCATCTCCATTACACTGGATTACGTTTCTGTCAACTCGTGAAATGGCAGAAGTCAAAATCTTTCTGCGCTTATCAACGAATGCTGTTGAACGGAAACCTCCTACAGGATTCCGTACTATAGCATGAGTTCACGGAAGTATACCACTGCGGCAAGGACAATGTTATTAATTAGTTTGGTAGACAATCTGATGAAATTAGTGAACTTCCAGTAGCAGTTCTTGCCACAGTCCGAGCGAGGGAGAACTTCCGATGATCAAGGGCCTCCGAACACTTTTTCGCAAAGGTAACCTACCTGAAAGGGGTAAGTACCAAGCTCTTTTAATGTATTTTCAGAGTCTTGTACAATACTCCTCGGACGACAGTTCGGAGGAACGACCTACGGTGCAGAACTCTTGAGTGGAATCTCGTGAATGTCGCTAAAAGCCCCCGGGGTCATTTTTACCGCCGATTTTTTCACTTTCATGTATTCATATGAATGTTTTTCTCGACGTTCGTTAAGTCCAACCCCAACAGTTTTGCCGGCAACCAGCTGCTATCAATCAGCAGCAGAGGCCTGTCAACTTCCAGGAAATTTTCATCTCATCATAATTTGATATTCCTCGGGAGTTTGTTAGAGTATTCGACAATCCTCAGACGTCTATCCTGGAAGCATCAAGAATTGTTACATTTGTCATGCTGAAAGATAACAGGACTGGTCTAAACTATGGGTTTTGCCGACGACTTAGACAGAATTCTGGTGACATCAAATGATCTCACGGTGAACCAGGAGTGCATTCGCCGCCTGGATGTACAGCGTGTCCGATGAAGTTAATCAATACCGACCAACAAGGGCATTGCACCTGAATGGACTGGACAAGCTGGAAAAAGATTCAGGGGTAATGAGCGAATTCAGCGCAACAATAAGTCATCCGCGGCTTTCATTAAAATTCCAAGTCCATGCCTTTGAGCGCTGTGGGATGCGGGACGCTGGAACCACGGTGCGCAAAATACTGACTGCGACCATGGATGAAGAGCGGACTTTGCCGTGTAACGGGCTTGGCACTGGAGGGAAAATGTCTGTTCCCATTCACTGATTTGTAGGAGCCATTACTGGCAGATTGATTCCATATCTTTTACTTAAAGTTTAATAGACGCCGTGAAATCTATAACGGCATTTCAAGAAGAGCCAGTGCTGGATATTAAGAGAATCATTACGGACGCGCGAGAACGATGGTATGGGAGCAGAGCAAGCAGGCCCGCTTATTGCCCTATACTATGTTCTTATTCAACTCAAATAATGCGCATGTTACTTCTCTTGTAATGTGATGGCCTCACCATTAGCCATTTTGCCCCATCGTCAGTTTTATTCCTTAACTAACCATACCAGAAATATGGCATGAGATCCATTGAATATTTTCCTAGAATGTGCGGTCATATTCAGCGAGGCAGCCTATGAAATCCGTATACACTAACAATTTAAACTGACGGTGTTTTTCTTCATTTCTTTTCAGATGTTGGAAAGAAACCGTTTGAATTTACGTACTGCACTCGGAAACAGATGTTGCTTCTTTATATCTGTCATGATGTTATTTTTTACTCCTTCTTGTGTTCTCTGTTTTCCCGGTACAGCCTGGCTCCAAATGAATCGTTGTAAATGGTTGCATAGGAGTATAGCCCGGATTCGTCGGACTTCACCGGAATTCTGCCGGATTTTTCGGACCGTTACCGGATGAGGCCCAGATCCTGGCGGGTTCCGAAGTGCTGCCTGTTTGATATCGTTAGAACGACGGTTCATCTGGAATATCATAGAATATCATTCTATTTGTCTGAATCTGATTTGTGGTTTGGGCTTGTGCCGTAAGGGTTGGAATTTTAACTGCTGTACGTCCTTCCTCGCCGTCAGTTTTCATCGTAGATACTTTTTCAAATGTCTATCATTATTATGACATCATCGACAGAATTGGGGCAGTTTCACTCCATAGAATAATCAGCTCAATTTTCCGAACAGTGAATATTGAAATAATCCTTGCACAGAAATTTTGCTACTTTCTGTCTTATCTTACAATGTCACGTTGGCAACCTAGATTGAACCCCAATTTAAACGATTTTATACTTTATAGCACAAATTCTATCCGGAAGTTCACTTGTTTCTAGGATTAGGAAAACCTACTGGTCTGTCTACTCATTTTTTCCTCTGCAAATTTCCGAAAGTTTCAAAGCCATCTAACTGTTCGTGCGGATCTTGTGACTCCGGCTCTGTTGCTGTTCTCATAAATATAGTGTAATCCATACTGTAGCTAGCCCTTTTAGCGGCCGTTTCCCGTAGTAGGGCCTTATTGGCCTCCGAGTTCACCGTC
>LUCM01000049.1:0-32754 GCA_008360955.1 Fasciolopsis buskii
CACTCGGGGTGTGAAGGGTTTCGTTGGTCAATCGCCATGTTGTCAGATTATCAACCACAGCCGATTTTCGGTGCTCCATAATTAGGGGCTGATTTGAGCTAACAGCTCAACTGGGAAAATGAGTAGCGGTATAATTCATCTGAGCAGACAATCTCCCGATTCTATTAAATTGAGTAGGGATGCCCTGATAAGAGCACTTACCTCCTTGCTCTGTGACATTTGGAGCGAGGAGCGTATTCCATCAGTGTGGGACTGGTCACGGATTGTACCAATTTTCAAGAAGGGCATACGCATTTACTAGTAATAATCCGACGGTTACCAGGGACGGCTCATATCAATTTTCGGGAGTAGCGCTGCAAACATTGACCAGGTTTTCGCCCTTTGTTGGCTATTTGAGATGCCCCACACATGCTGACGTCCGACAGTCGTGACTTTTCTCTATTTGAAATGCTCCGTCGACTCAATCGATCGGGCAACGCAAATCAGTATTCTTCATCAGAAGTGTGTGTCAAAGAAGTTCGTGAACTTCCAGCGAGCATTGTACGCGCATACCTGTGGACGCCCTAGGGTATACGGTGAACCATCAAATTCATTCACGAAAGTCAACAATGTTCGATAAGGCTGTCTCATCTCCCCATTTTGTCCAGCTTCGGCGTCGACGAGGTGATTGACGATGCTTTATGAAGCTTTCAGGATTTAGGCGCCGAATCGACAAGTGGTAAACGATTGTGACCTAGATTATGCAAACCACTTGGTTATTCGAATGTACGGAGCATGCGCAAGGTGGACTAGACAGACTGGCAAGAAATGTAGCCCCATTCGGCATGTGCTTTGCACACTCAAAGTGCAAAGTGTCGTTATAAAACTGGATGTCATTAGCCCCGAGCTTGATACAGGAAGCAAGTAACCGTTGTTAAACGTTTCAGCTACCACGACAGGTGCATGTCGAAGCGCGATAGCACAACAATCCAGGTGAACGCCCATATACCAGCAGCTCGAGCGGCATACGCTGAACTGAAGCACTTGCGACATCCACCTGATATTTCGGTAATTTGAAGGATCGTGTTTACTCTGTCGCGGCGGGTTCAGTTTTGTCGATTGGTTGAGAGACGCGGAGCGTGTGTCCTGAAGATGCTCGTCGTTTGGGAATTTTTGGTCATCGATGTTTGCGTAGTATTACTGAGGTTGGACAGTGGCCGAGTAAGCAGTGTGCAGTTTTGGAGTCCAGTATTGGGTACCGGTTCAGGGAACATTCTCTTTCCTTTCATCGTGCTTAGTAGATTTCGTTGGGTGGATCAAGTACTGCATATGGGTGACACTCGTCTGCCCTACCACGTCCTATGTTCCATTCCGCTCTATCGGAGTGGAAAAGGCTACTTGGAGGTCAACTTATAAAGTGAGGATATGTAGAACAAACTTGAGTAAAGCACATGTCACACGTCTTCGTGGTTGGAATCCCAAAGCTACTGAGGAATATGACAGCGAACCGTGAACAGTGACGACCATGTTATTCTCTGTCGAATCAAAGTGATCGAAGAATGTTCATTCGGTTAGACTGTATTCCTTGTGTTGGCTACTACAACATTCTTTTCTTTCCCCACCCCTGTAGGTCCACTCTACTCACGTTGTACATTCGTTCTTCATGTGGCAACGTGTAATAATACTGCGGCTGTCAGTGGGATCTACCCTGGTGTTTAGCGCTGAAAGATATATGAAAGACGATGTCGCTGGTTTTTCGGTTGTTAGCAACAGGTGGTCACTTAGTTTCATTACTCACGCTGCACCTTCCGTTTCACAACTGGGGACTAGGTTTTTCCTCTGTGTTGATCGTCATCCGACCCATCGCAGACCGTCCAATGCATGTTAGACGATCAAAATTGAGATCTGATTTTTGCGAACCAATATTCCGTTAAACACAAATAATAGTCAGATTGACCCCATGCTGAGGCCGGTCATCATTTACTTAGACTTTACTTTTCGTCTTCATGTATTTCGGCTGTAATGCCTTCCCTGGTAGTTGGTTTTCGTGACGAACAGTCTATAGATTTGCACAAGCTTCATATCATTGCTTTCATTCGGGTCGTTACACATAGGCAGCCGATTTGCAGTATCAAAAAATGGTTAACTAATCCCACGTTTATTGTTGGAATGCTTAATGTATTGGGTTAATCAGAAAAATATATGGTTGGCCGATGCGGCTTTCAACCATCTCCCGGTTTCTTACTTAGCCTTTGCGCTACTATCATCTGTGTTGAATAACAACAACGTTTCTATTTTGTGCTCCCAAATATCCATAATGAACAATAGCTTATATGTTTCAGAGTACGCGGGCCACGTAACCATCCTAGTCTTCATTTCATTCGGTGGCGTACAACCCCGCACCGTTAATTTTCTGGGTTTGTGCATAAGTTTCCCTCATAGTTTGTTAACCAAATTATCTTGTGGGCTTATTAGTTCCTTTAATAGAGGATCCTCAGTGTTATCTCACACTGACGGGACTCATTATTTGTGACAGATCGATTTCAGTGGTTTAGAAACCATAATTTCATCAATAGCAAAATCAGCATATCAAGATTCATCGCGTCAAGTTCTTCGGCTTCCTAGGACTCGAATAAAGGTAGAATATTTTCAACAACATTTTCTCCACTATACTTTGGGCTTCTGAGAAACTCAAGAGTATCTGTCTGAATGGCTCATATACAAAAATGAAAGAAGTGTTAGATTTGTATGACCATTTTCATAATCGGTTCGAAATCCAGACGATTACCGTTCCTTATCTTTTGCTGGGTGCTTTCCTGCCTTTTGTTCCAGGTCTTTGAATTCATTGTTTCCTGCCTGCAACGTTTCAAGATTTTGCTTTTTATCTTGCAGATGTCGTGCCAAATCCCTCGACCACGACTGCCTCTCAATCAATCAGAGTACAGTGTAAGTCTAGTGTGCCTTCGTGAACACTTCAATCATCATTTGTTTGCATTCTTTTGCTGCTTAGTAGCTTAATTTTTCAGTAATTTGATGGTAGACGGTGTTGTGCTATCGCCTGGTCCGTTTTGGTCTTATTTGGTGCCGTGCCGCTGCAAGTTTTGAGGTCGCGGTTTCCAGCCCTCCGGTGCACTTACCCTCTCTCACCGCACTTGTACATAAAACGTGTAATAGAAAACAGGGTTTAGTTGTTTCGTTTTGTCTTTGTTATGTATCCGAACCGAATGTCACTCAACTGGTAGTATGCAATTCACAGTCCCACATACTGGCCCATAGCCAGGACCCGAGGAGACCCGAACGCAGAGGAAAGCCCTTTGACTCAGCTGTTTATCCAATGCAGGGCCAAAAGTAAGTTTGAAAGAACACTCGGCGTTTTGCATGGAAATTTGCGATCTTATACAATTAAACGACATAGCGCAATTCGACAGGGTGATATTGTGCACTTCCCGGAAGTCCACGAGTGCGGAAATCAAATTTCGGTCAAATTTTGAGTATCCCCGAACCGGAAATAATTGCGTAATTGAAGTTTTCAACATCGATTTGTGGGCAAAGGAACTGCGTGCTGTGCCTCAGCTGCAGAGCTCGCTACGTGCCCGTTGATTTTTCAGCTAAATGTTGTAGAAAGTTTGAGAACTTTCTTCCTATTACAACCTAACACCGTGAAATTGTTAGGGTCGATGACCATTTCAAGGTTTTTGGAGCCGCAGATTTCATTCGTGCTATTAATTTTCTAAAAGAATCTGTCCTTTTCTCAATATTTCGAAATTGACGTTATTTTAAGTATTGCGCGGTTGAATATTTTTATATGTCCGCGAAAAGATTCATAAAAGCCCGTTCTGTGATTGGCTAGTCCACACATCGATCAAGGCCACTCAACAAAAATATATAAACAATAGAGCTCACTTGAATTCTGACTTGTGTTGGTGGGTCACAAATAAACGCGCGGCAGTACCCTGTGTTCGTCCTCTCTTCCGCTAGCTGGCTGGGCTAGCTGTTCGTATTTCGCGCCGCCTATTGTTCCGTGTGGCTGCTCATTCAAGGGAGCGTTGTGCGACTACGGGCCTTGAGTCTTGAGCCCCGACTTTTTGTGTCTCCAACCTCTGTGTGTGTGTTCGTGTCCTACTAGACTACAGGCTTTGTGCTCCTGGGATATCGTGCACTGCGAGTACTTGTGTCTTGTGCTTCAGTGTGTCCATAGATCAACGAAACTCGGCAACATAACAGAAATAGCCTAAAGACTGGTACGTCAGTTTCATCAGCATTCGCAGGTGTTGAAATGATATCCAGATATAACCTAACATTTTTATTTGTTCGATGTTATGTTTTGGTCTCCTAGCCAAGCCATGGTTTGCTCAGTCGAACTTATTAAATAACGGACTCACTGAACGGCGGGTTCGCAACAGATGTACCAGCGATGACGAAAGTCAGTACATGAAACCAGGCCCAACAAACTAAATCCAACGGGCTCCTTGAGTAAATGCCTCACCTTTACCGTTATGGTTAGACATCGTCCCAGTGCCGGATGGGTTTGTAGTCGTATTTACTAATTCCGGTTGGCGCACCGAAAGGATCTCGAATAAATTTGTTTGATTCGAAGTAGGCTGCACTCATAAAGCTCCAAGACTTTTCGTATAGAAAGCTTCATTAATTCCCGTTTATGTCGGCCCATGATCAACGCAGGATGAAGTTCAGTCTAGTGGCCTTAAACAGGCCAACATCAGTACTCTGTGATGTTACTATCCGATCATCCTGTTGTTGGGTACGATTCGCTTGCGTTTAAAGGCGCTTCTTATCTGTGTTAGTCTCTTCTGCCTCGAAGTTTGCTTCCAACGGACGTTGTGATCACTGCTGGTGAGTTAACACTTAAGCTTTGCGGAGTAACGTAGCGTGGTACATGACATTTCCACCTACCATCCCAGGCAAATGAAGTGACAACGGCGATCGTCCTTACCTGTTTTCTGCCTGCACGATGTTCTTTGCTAATACGCGCTTCTGTCGCAAAAAATGGCAGGTGCACTTAACGCCGTCTCTCTACGCATGCGCTGCCTTGAACTCTGATTGTCATTATTAGTCGCCGATAAAGTGAATCGGTCAGTGATCTTCTATCATACGTTTAAGGGATGAGTGCATCGAAGAGGACCTGCCTCCTAGCCTCAAAGGCTCACTGCGTGGAGAGGGAGAAGGAAACCAGCAGTCATAGCTCTGAAACTTGGGGCTGCATAGAATTACATAAAACCGCAACAGGATAGTCGTTTATTCTGATGCTCGCTGTCTCTTCTTAACGTCTTCTGTGATTGTATCAATGGTAAATGCTCCAGCCTGTAAGCGGTAATAAGTGACCTATTCAAGCGGTGCTCTACGCGACTATCCAGGCTCCAAATAAACACAAAAATACATACCGCTGCCGAGTTCGCACGATGCTGCAGTTCAAGTGGGCATCACAAGGGATGTTCAAAGCATCAGTTACTTTGTTGACCGCTCAATGCATCATTCCCTCAGTATCTCAGGTTCAGTTAATAGCGAGAAATATTGATATATAGCCAAGTTTACAGGAACTAGCCAATGGCGCAGCATTTACTCTTAAGCTAGAACTAGTGTTAATGGTGGTGGGCATCCTAGCGTTTTTGGTGATGCAGATTTCACTTATGTTGCTATTTTTCTTTGACGACCTACGCTTTCCGAGATATTTTTAAATTCACATTTTGAACATTACGCGGTCAACAATTTTCATGTGGTCACAAGAACTGCACATAAATTTCGTTTTCTGATTCGTTGTTTTATTTAACGCTAAAGGTCATCCCACAAAACTATAAACAGTGGGGCTTATTTGAATTATGGCTTGCGTTGTGTAGATCCACAGGAAGCAAGAGTTCCCTTCAAGCAAACTGCCTGTATCCAAGCTGTTAGCAGGCATTATTTGGGTTACGTCATTAAAAGTTTGATTTTGTTATTGCGATCTTCACATACCTAGATATATATTTCGTAATGCCTGATGTGGAGTTGAAAGTATTCGACCAAAAAGAAGCAAGGAGAAAATCACGCGCTTGGAATAACAGAAACGTGCAGCGCTGTTGGAACGAGAATGAAAAACAAGTGCGAAGGATAATTGCAGTCAATAGAGTACGATGGGGGTACTTATACACTGGCTTCGAACCACTGTTCGTTGGAGGGAGCTGGGGTCTGCATTTCGTCTGTCAGTAGGTATTCTTGATTACCCGTGATGGCGTCGGAAATCAGAGAAAGAGAAGCATAATGGACGTGCCAATACAAAAGCAGGCAAATGGAAAGCTTTGTTTGTAGCTTAAATCTCTTGAGTTCTTCAGACCTTGTTATCTACGGAACTTGAGTTCTACAGACATGACCTTCAACATTTTGCTGTTCTGAACCATGCTTTGGTGGAAACATCTGATACATTGTTCATGGCTGCGGCGACGTTTCATCTGAGTTGGGTTTTTTTATCGCATCTGCCACGCATGGATAAAGTCGAAGAGGCATGCCGCATAACCGCTGGGACAGCTACCAATGGGAAAGGAGCCAGCAGCCACGATCCCGAAACTTGGAATGGCGCGAAACCACGTAGGGTCCCAACAGGCCGGCGATGGTAACGAGCCGGAAGACCGCGACCTACCGTCTGCCAACAAAACCGATGGTCCAGTGATTCTCACCATGCACTAATATACAGCGAAGAAAATAGTTGAGATTACCAGGTTGATAATGGCAAAACAGCAGTTTTTCTGCGCTGTAATGCAAGTTAAAGGTTAGATACGTTTTTCAAATTCAGCAACCTGATTCTGGATATGCTCGTTTATATTCCCCAAACTGATTACCACGCCGGACTTAATTTGACCCTCCATGAATCTAATTTTCAAGTCTATGATTGCTGGTGATTTTCGATAGTCTAGTTGCTCTTTAGATTGCTAACACCTTTCGCCAACCTGTACGACCCCCATAACACTCAACTTAATTTCAATGGAGAGATGTACGGTGCCACTGTTCATAGAGTTGTATTTCACCTTTGCGTGATCTGTGCCTTCCGTGTTGAACACGTCCGATGGCTTTGTCTAACCAAGGGCCAGTGTCTGAAGTTTTTCTTGGTTCCGAGCTGAATGTCGACGAGGACGGTAACGAAGTTCGTCGTGTCTTGGATGCCGATATCTCTTTTTGGTCTGCTTGAGTGTGTTTGCATTCACTTCCCTGACGTCCATATTTATATGCTTTTGCACGCCCCGGACTACTAGAGGGAGCCGCACGATAATCAGACTGTAACTTGACGTAGGACCATAATGAAGTTTCCTTTGGCTGCCGTTTCTTGCCTTTGTAGCTAGGGCCAAATGAGTAAGAATGGTCGTCAGAGAAGCTCGGTGTTACGTTTCAGAATTGAAGTCAGTGGCGTGCATATTATGCAGACTTGAGCGCCTCATAAAAATCTCCGTATCAAACTAGTAAACGTCAATGGATGCATGAGTAAAACACATTTGTTTGTGACCAGTCACTCCCACATTTCTGCGTGCACTGATGTCTTCCTCTCCGCGCTTGATTTCTTGCCGTTAAATATATATATATATATATATAATATCCATGTAATATATATGCAGAAAATGAGAGTCGTATCTGGTTGGACAAACAAAATTTCTCCGGAAGCTCACGATCGGCCTCACGGCTATTGCCGTTCGTAAAGTGTGAGTACCTAGATTATTCTTTCCTTATGCGTTTGCACTCCAAATAAATTACCAGGATCTCATTTTGCGCTATCCTGAGTTTGTTTGAATGGTCCTTGTCGAACAGACCGTGGGAGTTTCCCAGCCTTGATTCGTTAGAAATTCCTTTTCAGTTAACCCAGGCCAGTCCTGGGGACGAGTATGTAATGCCGCCTTAACTGACATTGCATGTCAGTAGCATCTGGATTCCCCTGGAGTCACACTTATGACTCCCCTGTGAATTTGTCAATGGGAACGTATAAGACAGGAGTCATAATGCAAGCTCTCTCTTCATTGTGCTCAACTGAAAGCATGCCGTAAAAGATCCACTAAGTTTGATCATCGGTGCCTGACACAAACAATAGTTTGGCTGTGTTGATTAGTGGATTTTGGGTCCTCTGTGGCGCAAAGGTTTCACGGTTGTAAAAGCCATGAAACATACGAACTATCGTTAGTAGTTGTGTTACCCAGCGACTACTCTTGCGCATGCTGGTGTTTACTTATTCTCCATAGGCAAATCGGCCCACTGAGCTAACGTAGCCGTGGTTAGCTGCGCAAAATTGCTTGATCGCCCGGTTGGCTATCAGCCGTCTGCCAAGGCGTTTGCCGATATGCCTACTTTAAGCATGCAGCCAGGCTCCAGTCAAACTGTGGCCGCCAAGCCTTTTTAAGACAAATTGGTGAAATCCAGATGTCGAAAAAGGCCGAATGTGTCCCCATGTGCAGTTAAACAAATGTTTGCAATTTTCGTTCAAGCGTCACACTCGGGTGCATTATGTAATCGAACGGATTTTCGGTTAACGTTTTATTTTACCAAGTTTATAATCAACTAAACTCCGTTTGTATGGACGCTCATCAGCTCGGCTATCTGTAGAACTTAATTTACTTCCTCACCGCGCGAGGTTCTTAGTTGTCATGCGCATTTTTGGAGACGGGTCACCCGATGTTCATTTACGATATACTCTCCAAATCGTCCAAGTTTAGACTGGGATAAGCAGAAACTAAAATATCATTAGTATTGACTGAAGCCGGTGTTCGTCAACGAAAATTATGAAATCTTATCTGCACTATTAGACTAAATTAGTTACCCAGATTTCCTGCAGACAGTAAATGTGACCAAAAGGTTACCACTGTTGGAAGTTTTTAGGTAGCCTCTGTAACTGACTGCTGAGGAAGAATATTCGTCTTCGTAGATTCATAATCTTCACATTCATCTCGGGCCGCGGCTAAAAGTGGTCTCATCAGGAGCTGGTGACTTCAGTGCATTTCCTACTCCTTTGTTTTGCCCCGAATGGGTGCTACCGGCGCTAGTTCGTTCCACACAAAGCGTCAGACCAATTCACCAGACAACAGGTTGGTGAGATCAGAAGATAGACTACCCATTTTAAGCCGCATTTTAGTCGATTTGTAAACCAAGTGACAAACACGTTTGGATAGGCCTAAGCCATACGACGTCAGTTGTGATCCGCCAAGGATTTCAAGACTCGTTGAGATATTCAGTCAGTGAAGTACATGCAACCCACCGAATAGGATGGCATCCCGCCCAAAGTCTTCTAAATTTACTTATCTCCATTGATTGGTAGGCTTCAAGAGCTACGAAAGCCATTTCGCAGCTGTTAGTGCGCATTCTCATCTCAGCTAACGAATACAAGAGAAAAATCCGCAACCTCAGTGTTACTACTGACCTTTTTGTCGGTAGTTAAGATTCTAAGCGAATTCAGTAGATTTGTGCTAATTTGGACGGGGGCCAATTTAATCCTTTCGATGGAATGTTGGTCTGGTGTCTCTGTTCGAAATAGTTGAATTGCCCCCCGTCTGGCTTACCACAAACCTATTGAATTCGATCAAAATTGTAATCATCGACAACATTGTCAGTGGTGGAAATAAAGTTTCTGTTTTATGTTTTTTGACATTTAAAACTTGTCCCGTAAAGGTGTTTCTGTCTGTTCGGTCAATGCATTAGTTCTGCCACCCATTCCCACGAAAGATGTCAGAACGGTTCTTCAATACCACAGAGGTTTCATTCGGGTTTTCAGTATACTTCTTTCCGGTCGTTTCACATTAGTGCTGGCACATACTCAACTAAATCATGGGGTATTTCGACATGGTAGGGATTGTGTTGACCAAATTTTCATTGTGCCGAGTAGTTAAACAGCCTTGCAAGCCTTAGCAACCAGCTTTGGCTTGTTCCTTTGATTTTTTTGACTCAATCAATCAAGAATCTCTGGGAACTAGCAGATGATGGCATGTCTAATAATCTCACGGAGCCTCAGCTAGCCTGGCTTTCGTCCACTACCGCATTGGTGCGAATTTATGGTTTAAGAGTTTTCGGAATTCAACGTTCGTTCCGAGATAGGACAGGGTACTACTCATCTTTGCCATCCATTGAACAATGATCAGTGCGGTAACCGGCTACCCAAGCATCCAGCAGTCCGTCTAATTTGGAATTTGCAGACAAGGTTTTTGCACTCAGGGATTCCCCGATCGTGATCCTACAAATTCTCGATGGAATAGGCTTCTATATGGTAGAAGTTATCCTGGAAGTCAGCACTGCCACAACGCTAATCTCATGAGCCTCCCCACATTCGGCCGTCCTTAGCTGTTCATCAGCGGTCTGAGGATTACGTTATGACGAAGGCGCATTTTTCGCTGGTACAACCTGTGTTGTGTGGGTGCAGTGAAATCAGCCTTTGCCCGAAGGTCTGCGCTTTCTGTGTTGCTTTCCTTGCTTGCTCATGGGCGCGAGATCTTGTCATTGCAAATCGGAGATGCCAAGATGTTCAAGGTATTTGATCACCGATGCACACTACGAATTCTGTAAAGAAACCATTAGGTAAGAAAGCCGCACTGGATTTTTGGGCAACTGTCTGTCTTCCACCTGCGCGGTCAACTGCGATTCTTTGGTTGTTCATTAGTGCACATTGACATGGAACTCGATAAAAATGCAGTCGTATACACCGTTTGGGATGATTTCCCAAATGCTAAGTAGCGATCCGCTCTCTGCCCGCTCGTTACTGCACAATCCGATTGAATCCCTCGCAGTTTTGTACCACTCTTAGTTTTAACATCTTGGTTTTCAGCTTCTTGTTCCCTCTGTGTAGTGAGCCCTAGCAGTTATGGGACACGTTCCTCTCACTACATCCGTACTTGAAGCATGTTATTAAAGAATTTGCCGCCCATTGTTTGGGCTCCTTGCCGCAAGGTCGATCTAGGACCACCGTTAGCGGAAGCAAAATTGAATGGTGATCTTCCTGGACGTGGCCTCGGATGACATCGTCTGATCGGCAATGTTCCGTGATGGTCAGTGAAGGCAGCCTGTTCTGCAGTAGAACATGGTCTTGTAAAAGTAAAAAAAGTTGCAGCTAAAGTGCTTTTGTGTACTCGTGAATGTTATCACGTCTAAGTAAAAATGTATTTCCTCTTTTTATACTGGACATTCAGCCGCGTTTTCTGTTTCGCGATCGACCAATGCCTCCGTCACCACGGTGGTGTCCTCACCCGCCCCAGTCCGCAAGACTGCGGAGGTAGTGGAGATGGCTGGTGAAGTGATCGAGTTGGTCATTGCACCTTGCGCATCAGGAAAACAGGCTCGCGCGGCCGATGGGGAACCTATGGTCATCAGTGACGATGGGCCACCATCAGTCGTTCGTATCCTGCGCTTGCCGACTGAAGCGCTACCAGTCGATTCGACCAGCCGGAGACGCAAAACAAAACCAGAGGGTCGGTCTCCCGAGCCATGTTTTGTTTGTCAAATTAACACTACTGGACAACGTTTGGGCATACCTACATGTTTGGAGTGTGATCGCACTTTTTTCCGCATGTTTGTAGTAAGTGATGATCTAATTCTAACCATCCGTCATATCTAAGCATCGGAAACTTGATGTGCTACTGATTATTTTCAGCTTCAGAATGTAATGTTTATCGTTTCTTTGAGCCACACACTGCATCTAATAACGGTGAATTAATAGACCATTCTGGTGTTTACGAGAATCTCAACTTACCTTGATAATTGTAACCAAAAGCATTTTTCCCCACTTGTGACTTTAAGAGATGGAAACAAAAGCACATCTATCTTATCTAGCTTCACATTCAAACTGGTTCGTTCTTAGGGACTTTATCGGAAACATGTCGTTCACCTTTGATCTATCCGCACTTGTCCTAGGTGGCTCGCTTGAAACGGACACATTTTGCAGTTTCCCGTACAACCAAGATATACGGTTGCTACCGAAACTCATGCAACGGGCGTTATTTTAACACTTTCTGCTTCAATGTATATCGACATAAGAAAGAAGGCACTTGAATTTGCATTCATTTTTCCCCATTCACAATCCGTAAGCTTCGATGTTATCTAGCGAAAAAATACGCTGAAAAATCAGTCGGTACCCCATTTCAGCCACCATATGTATATCTCAACCATGGTGCATCACGAGCCCGCTGTGGGACCAAAATGATACTTATTCACAACAATTTGAAGCAGGTGTTGCTAGAAATCCAGTATCAATAAAAAGGGCACTCGATGGGTCAGCCACTATCTCAGTTGATATTTTGGTCTTTTTGATTTGGTGTCTCCAGTATAGCATTGATTTGTCTCACGCTGCAAGAAGTTTTAGAATTTCTGTGCTAATGTTCGCTAGCTATGTTGCTCAAACTTTCCATTCCATGAGACAAATTTTAGATAAGATCAACTTCTAGGCTATGGTATACTTTTATATGAAACACTCTGGGTTTAATCGTGCTTTCCCTATTCAAGTCAAATTAAGTGAAAATCACTATTCATGATAACAGTTTTGCTAAACTCTGGTAGAGTGAAGTACAGGGATTCTTTTCGAGATACTACTGTTTTTCTAGTCTACATTTTAGGATCCGAGGGTATCTCTGTTACCACGAAGACCAGATTCCCCCTATCCGTAGTGGACTCTTATTCGTTTTAAGACTTCTCATTTTATTCGTGTAAGAGTGGAAAAATCAGGCGGGGATAAGAAAGAAGAACATCTTCGAAGATTTGCCTTTAGAAATGTCTATTTTGTAAATGTTTCCAGGTCATCACACGCCATTGCATCCATCAACAAAATTAACGGGTCGCCAGAAAATGACGCTTGGGGTTTTTTTACTATTGCAGAAGACAAGTACACTCCCTGTTTCATTACGCGGTTAATCCATATTTCGTATCCCCTAATACTTGGGTGATAGTGCATGAAATTTCGTCATTAATCTCCATCGGGGTTAGAGGAAAGAACTTCAGTAGAAAAATTTTAACATGAATACAAATAACTCTGCGGTCACCCGATGTGATTGATTTCGTCGATGAAATGCACGTTCTAGACGGTTTATTCGTCCAATACATGAATTGTTACCTTGTTTGGTTTAAAATCCTAGAAATGCTTAGGCATAAAAGTTTAAATTGATCGTGGTTTTTTAAGCACTTCATTACCGTCTACAATGCGATACCTAAAGATTTTACTCTTCCTGGCTCACTGTTTCGCCATCACGACAACAACGTAAAAGCACGTGTCATAGGGCATGGGCCAGACAAAGGATAAGTGTCGGATTTATGCTAGTGTAATACAAACTAAAAAGTTTAGATATTCGTTGTCGAGGACAAGACCAGTATATCCATATTGGCAAAGGTAAGAATCGGAGGATGCAAGTGGAGGATAATAACGATAGCGAATGCATCCTCACGCAGGCGTCCAAGGGATGTTAAATGCACTGCATACCACTGGTTAAAACGATTTTAACAGAAGTCCCCAGACCTCGTTCGCTGGTTCGTTATCTTTCTTTCCTAGGACATATTTAATCTGAAACGTTCCTGTTCATGCTCGGCCATCGCCACGGAAACGTCACCATTGTGTACACCGTGTCGGCTGCGTACTTGCATGGAAAAAGCATTACGGCAATGGGGGTCACGGCTTTCACATCGAGCGCTTCAGTCCTGGCTTTCTGTAGATCACTCTATGGATGTTCTGTTCAAGAACGCAAAAAGCATTGATGATATATTGCCACGTAAGTCCATAGATAATGTTTGACTCTCGAATTTTGTCTTACTCATTTCCACTGAAAACGTATTTTATAGTTTCATCTTCTAGTTGATGTGAATAAATGAAATGCTTTTGCTGATTAATCAGGCATGCTTCCTTTAGAAGTGAATATTCATCCCTAATTCACTTAAGATTTTAACGTGGGCGTTCCTTTGTGGCTTTTCTTGTCAGCGTAGCTCGTAATTGGGATTGGTTTTCTTAAGTGTTTAGACAAAGCGTGATCGTACTCCTGTCACGAAAACTTTTTTCTTCTTTTCATCCTTCATAGTTCTTGGCAAATGTGGTTCATCAGGTCCATTAGCTGCTAATCTGGAATTTTCCGATGTCACTTCCTTGACCGATGATACCATCCCCTTGGAAGCGACCAAACGCAGACTGATTGAGGGAGGCGTAGGGGTAAGTCTTGAGGTTTATCATGTTCTGCCCATGTGACTGGACTTTCAGTGCATTTTGTTTGCTGACTCAATTCCCTATATTCAGTTAAAATGTTACACAACACCATTTTACGACATTATCTTTCGTGGAGTCAATCAGTTGAGTAAATGCTTCTATTGGCCCGTTTGCTGCTGCCCAACATAGATCTCACCACGGTTCACTCCTTCGATCGAACACGTGTAAGTGCATACATGTGTTTGTCTGTTTGTGACTAAGACAGTTTGAACTTCTTGAATTCGGTCATTTTTCTCGCAGTTCTTTGATCTCCATCTGAATCTTGAACTCCTCTTTGCCATCCAGTTATGATGCGGCCGGCGTTTTTTTATTTATTCCGATTTATTGCCAACGGTGATGAGTCATCTGTGAAAACCACTGAAACTTGGTGTGGTAATAAGTTGATCAATTTTTCAAGGACTTACTAAATTTGTCTATAGTGTTTTCACGAAAACGTGTTTTCCTCGCGGTTACTGTTGTCAAGATGCCGAATATCTTACACTACTTCTGTTTAAGAATAAAAAGAGGACCCGTATGTTAACTTCGTAATTTAAAGCGACCATAAGACGCTCGGGTACATTGACGTATTAGTTGGAATATCGATCACCGACTTCCAACTATCGCCTTTTTCTGCTCTTACCACCTTTGGGATGATGTCTTCTTATTAGGTGCTTGGAGTGGGATCCCCTAAGACAACCTGCTTTGTACTGGTCGAGAGGCACAATGCCTTCAGTCGAACACTAGCCTACAGGGGGCCACTGACAACTGGTGATTGAGAGGTTCCTAAAGTTGGCATTTGTAAAGAACTATACACAATATTTTTGTTTCTTTCTCTTGCATTGTTCTCCTTTTTCACCATGGTTCCGATAAATCTTAGTCTGTGCATAAAAGGAAAGATTTACTCGAAAGTCGGTAGACAGTAAACTGTGAACAAGTTGTTCCATACTTTAATGTTCGAAATACATAGGTGTCAATTCTTATTAGTCGTTATAATTGTGCCTTTGTGAACTGCCCGGGTACAAAGAATCGGAAATTTCCTTGCAACCGGTTACGAACACTTATTTCAGAAAACCAACTGTGTGGTACTATTGAAACGAAGCATGAAGTAATCAATCATTATCTCGAGTTTCTATGGCCAAATAAGTGTGAAAAGCAACGCAAAGCGATCTACGCGGAGATCTCTAGTCTGCTTTCCCTTTTTATTTTTCGCTTTGTTTAGCTTTACTGGCATGGAATCCACCGAGGTGATGTCGTAGGATTTGTGTGTCCGATAACTCATTGCGCATTTGAAGTTTCAATCCAAAATGATACAGTAGATGTAAACATATTCAGCGTCCTTTTGGGGACAGAAACTAAGTTCTCAAGAACATTAATATTGAAATCGATAGAATGGAATGGCATGAATTCTACCTTGGTCTTTAAGTTAAAGAGGAAGTCTTTTTCACCCAGACTTAAATGTGACGTGACAGGGTGCATTATTTTGCACGATAGTCACTTTTCTAAAACAGTTCTAGGAGAAACGTTCAAAATGCCCTGTAAATTCCAAGATTTGCTGGTTAATTAGAATGCCTTTTTGTCTGAATTCATTCGCATGGTTGCTCGTACTCAGCTCAAATTTGCATGATCAAGCGAGGTAACCACCATTTTGTAGGTAACATAATATAACGTAGTATTTTTTTAGTGCGCCGAGAGATCATGCACTCATCAAAAAACTAAGAAACTGCTATGTGAAGTTGTATCTCTGGATGGTATCGATACCCATTTTCGTGTCGCATTCATTGCATGTTTTTTGCATAAGCTAATATTTGAAGCGTTGCGTACTTATCCGTCTTTCTCTGCAGCAGGGCATTATATCATAATTTGGCCGACGGTGTTCAATTGGATTGAGCGTCGGCCAGCAGAAAGATCAGTCATTTTGATAGTAGATGGTAACTTGCTGTCGCCCGGCTCGTTACCGCACCTGAATGTGGTTCTATGCTACATCAAGTTTCAGTCATGGTTCCCTGCTCCACCTCCTCTCGTGTATTGGGCCTAAGAGGAGGGATATGCCCCTACACTCATGCGTAAAGCATATCATGATAAATTACTGTGCTTCTCCTGTACTGAAAACGGGGATTTTCAACAGCTTTTAGCTGGTGCGTGATACGAAATCGTTCCCATGTTTTAATTGCGCGATTTTTCTGCCTCCGAACTGTGATTTGGCTAGGTTTTCTCGTGAAATGCCTTGAAACTGAATTTATCCGCACGAAAACACTGGACAAAGTTTGCAAGTGGCTACAATCTAACTGCCATCCGCCATGCTGAAGCGTAAACGAAGATACTGTGGCGAGCTACTTGTTTGGTTGTTACTGAGACGGTATAATAAATTAACAAAAAGCACTCAAATGACCTTAAGTTCAATGATCACATTGATGTTTATTCGAATTTCTCCCTACTAATAATTAATAATAAGCTTTAATTGACGCAGTTTCCTAATTACTAATGAAATTCCTTCTGCCTGTTAACCGGGATATAATTTCAGTTGCAATAATGAGTAAAAAATGACTTGTTGAATAGGAATGTTAGCTCTTGTGATTATCATCTAAGAAAAATCATCAAAACTTCCTCTTTAAGTACGTGTTATTCCCATATCCTGACAAGTCTTCGTTTTTCACTTGCCGATTGCTTTATCTTAATAACCAAGGTCGCGCGCACTTAACTACTTTTATTTAAGCCTACTTCAATTACAAACCAATGGTGACTACGGTAATTCAATGTTTTCTCTTGTGGTTTTAAGCTACTTCAATTTTCAAGTTTACGGTTTTCAGCCCACTCCACTGTAGTAGGTCTTGCGACTATGTAGCGTCATGCGTGGCGCGACAACAAAGAATGTCACAGTAAACTGGATAGTTATAATAATGAAGATAAAACATCGTCCATCTAGTTTCAGATAGCGCTGTAGAACATTAGTTATTGGATGACTTCTTTTGGATGTCTCGATCTTTATCTTCCTGAAGCAGCGTTCGACTCAGTCAATCGCTCGACTCTACCGCCGCTTCTCACTGATTAGTATGTCAGAGGAAATGATTTAATTCCACGAATCTCTATATGCGAACAGCCGAAGCTGAGCTCATGCTTGAACGATCTTCCACCCGAGTTCACCACGAGAAGTGGTGTTCGTCAGGTTTGCCCATTTTCGTTTTTTCTTTCCAAATTTGTCATTGAGATGATTATCGAAATCGCCCAACCTTCACGTGAAAATAATCGTGTTGATATTTTGCTCAGATGGAAGACCGTTTGAATTAGGATACACAGACGATGTTGTGCTACTGTGTGAGGACCGAAGCAAGTTGCGGGCTTTTTTCCCGATCGCTTGAATGACGGTGTAGCTATGTTTGAGACGGGTTTCGCATCTTCAAAGTGTAAACCGCTGTTGGAGGACTGGATTGGTTCGAACCCGAGCCTTGTTGTTGCAGGGAAACAACTGGGTGATGTAGATAGATTGTTACTTTGGTATTTGTATCTCATAAAGCATTTGTATGTCTGATAATGTTTTCCCGTCAATGAGGGCTCCATTGAGATTCATCAATTTGCGGCGTCTGTGGCATTGGCATGACATCCGGCTATCGAATAAATATCCAAGTTTACATAGTAGTGAAATTGATGCTTTTATGTGGCTTTGAAACATGGCCGTTGAGAGTGGATGGGTGAAGACTTCTGGTGATTGAACAGCGTTGTCCTCGACTTATTAGTTGAGTATGATGGGAGAATTTTATGAGTGACTCAGAGCTCAGGCATAAGGTAATAATAGGGTCCAATCACCGAAAGGGACATTGAGTCAGAATAAGTTAAAGTCGTTGGAACATATTTTGCGTATGGTCACAGAATGACTTCCTCGTTTTGGGTTTTTCTTTTTGACGGTTAATTTTTGGAAAATGACATGGCCAGTCATTGACATGGGAAAAGTATGAACACCTAAACCAGTAGATAGGCTTGTGTAGGTGCGGTAAAATTTCTCTGTTGGGTTCCACAAGATCCCCCGAAGTAATGTTTGAAGAAACTGGCTGATGTGGCTCAATTTCGGAGTCATTTGAATTCTTGCATCCGATATCTTTTCTATGAACTTGCTCACCCTGTCGTTTTGCAGTCAATCCATCATCCTCCTCGTTCTTCTCTTTTGTATCGATGTGTCTGTGAGATAGCAACCAAAACTGAAGCACGTTGGTTCAGGGTTAATGGTGATTAAACCGAGCTGAACTGAAGTGGTGTGACACATTGCAACAATGCTCCTAAACAGTTTTCATACAATTAAAATATAGTTAGTTCACGAACACGTAAAAACAATAGACTGATCATCATTCAGCTCGATTTCGAACGTGATTGCAAATGTCTGGGATTTACTATCCGTTCAACTTACAGGGTTTAAAAAACTCGAAACACTGGGCTAACTGTCCGCTTGAGAACAAGTGAAGATTGAAACCTCCGATGCCTCATTACAGGTGTACTCGAGTTCCGTATAGCGGTTTTGTACGATAAGAGTGATTACGTTCATTGGCCTTCGTTAGTATTGCTTACAAATCGGAGTGTACTTGAAGCGACTCGTGCCCCCTATCGCTACTCCATGGTTTGACTTGTTATTAGATAGTTTGTTATATCTTGTCCGCACATCATTTATCGTTGATACCGGCTTTTTAGGATGTTTCTTAGACTGAAACCCCATCACTGATTGAGGATATTGCCATTTTAAACGGAAGTATGTTCACTGTGTTTAATGGACTAAAATAGTAGTTGCCAAATCATGTGGCTGTTTCTTCTGAGGGAAAATTGGAAATCTATTCTTATCACGGCGTGAATTAATGATCAAGGATTGCGCGGCACAGTTCACACGAAACAATGGTAAAATTTGTCAGGAAATCACGTGGTACTCGCAGAAAAGGTCTTCAGGTGGTTCGGCCAGTGATGTAGGGCTTCTTTGAAGTTGGTCATAGTAACAAGTCGTTCCTAAGCTCAATGAGCAATTCCAGCCTAGCTTATTGAGCTCCCTTTCTTTACGTTATTTATCCTCAGATCTCGACGACGTTATACACCACTCCATCTGGTCGCAGACCGTTGACATCCTCATCCATATCGAAGTCGGGAAAAATAAGAGCGGATTGGTCGAGTAGTTCAAGCGTAGCTCGTCCACTCCTTCCGAAACCGTCAGACAATCCCGATATTCGCGTGATTGAACTCACACCCTTACCGAGTTCGTCACATGCCACTGCTCCGGTGCGTGTGGGCAGCAGCGTAAGTTCTGAGTGTTCCAGTTATCAGCAGTATCAAAAAACCACTACATTAGAAGGGTAAATAAGTTAACATTGGTTTTTCACTGCTCCATTATTACGAACTATTTCGTTAGGCACAAACCATACGATAGACGACCTATAATAATTAGTAGTAAAATGCTCGGTCGACGATAAATTACAAGCTCTGCGTGCTATACATTTTCCTTAAACGAATCGCCCTCTCTCTGAATAGTTGAAACCCTCGCTAATGGGTCGGTCTGCGTGGTATTCTGGAGCATTGAGTTTTTTCATAGTAGTAGTGGTCATTCTCTACTTGATCTTTTCAAATGGCGTAGTTTACCTTGTTCTTATTACAATAGAGCTGCATTAAATACGTCAGTTTGATTTTCCTCCGCTATAAATGGAGGAAAATTTTATCGCTCACTTGGTCCATTTCATCGCCATTCCAGGTCAAATTAGAATCCAGTGACCTCAAATCCGATACATCTGTGCAGCCCACATACATACAGCTGCAGCAGGGGAACACCACAATCACTCGAGCTATCCTGCCCAAACCCCCTACTGAACAGCCTTCCTCGCCGATCTTGCCTGCAGAACTGGATGAACCAATGGACACCGCCTCATTGACAGAAGAAGAGGTTCTCGGGCGCCGTTTGTCGCGTATCATCAAGCCCGGTTTTATGCAGGTGTTCTCCAAGCATTTCAAGAGTTTACCGTCAGAACCGCAGTTGCTAGACACGGCGCTGGATAATCGAAGCACGTTGTTCCAATTGTTCGACTTCTTTGATTGGGAGGTATGTTTCTTTGTGATTCCGGTGGTAACATGAGTGATTGCCTTTCCTAAACATCGAAATGCAAGTCTTACCATCATTGACCAAACTTATTAGACAATTAATACTCCACTGTTAATCGGCCTGTTTCTGCGCCTACGTTGCTGGTGCTCATGCGAATTTAATTGATCGGCGGCGTTCAGTTAAATTAACCGTCCGTCACCCCAGCAGGATAACAAGTACAAATCCCAAATCCGCCGATGACTTTGCTGGTAGATTGCAGTTCGTTGTCGCCCGGTCCGGTACCACATTTGACTCATTGGAGCCCTATGTAATTCTGTATCACTCCAATTTACAGGGTTAGGATCTCCGGTCTCCTCACTTGTGAAGTGTACCCTGGAAGCCATGGAACATGTCCTTTCCACTGAAACCATGGTTTGAGTTTGTCACTGAAAATTGTGGTATCCGGACTGGTAATTTTAAATTATTTTCAACAGGTCTGTGTAGTGGCCGTGGATTGTCAAATCTATCACAAAATAGTAAAGCGGTGCGAGGAAGAAAAAAGATTTTTATGAGGGTTTCACGAACGTCATCAATTTCCGACTGTCAGTCATAGTTCCTCTTTGATCTAGATGTAACCCAGATGCATAAATTCGAGTATTGTATTGTTTTAGGGTATCCCACGTTCAGCTTTATGGTAATTATAGCGGCAGCACTCGACAAAGCGCTCGTTGACTGGTATTCGGATACATCCACCTTTAGGTGGATTTGGATCAGGGACCCGCGACCTTTTCCCTGTCCATCACCGCTCATCAAAATTGCCGCCCTAATTTTTCTTCGACTATTCCGAACGACCTACTAAGGCTCCATCTTCCGTTCTCACCAAAGTGCTTGTGTTTCCCTTGCTTTTCTGTCCAGTGGAATCTGCCAGTTCAAGTCCTACCCTCGGTTCGACAAGCCGTGTGGACCGTGTTTCATGAGCAGTTCAACGAAAGTCTTACAGACATGGTGCGGTTTATCAAACGTGTCCCCGGATTTCCTATCCTAAAACCGCAAGATCGAATTTTGCTTGTGCGCAATAGCGGATTTGAAGTAAATTTCTAATCGCGCTCCTCATCTACTTTATTGGTGCCTTTTTAATGCATCATGCCCATTCACATCTACTTTCATCGTATTCGTGCAACTCGTGCTTTTTATAACCGTAAAACTGAGTGTTGAGCAAAGTGTCTTTGCATTTCTATCGCCATTCGATCGTCGATATTAGCAAACCACTTTATACATGATTCGAATTTATTGGGAAGATTTTTTGTGGGTTACTATCCTTTTTGTATTCTCAAATTTCCATGACACTTTTTGGACGTTTTCCCATCTCTAATTAGTTTTAGCAAATGGTTTCGGGTTTTAGTTCGGGTCTTTTTAACGCAAGACATTCTTTTCTTTCTGCTATGGTAGATTCATAGACTGATTCAGTCGTTCCTGTGAAATTCTAACGTATCCTCTGGATTTCTTTCACGGTTATTCCCTTCTATACAAACGAATAATTTACGTGCTCGCGAAGAGCGACCATCCACTGAAAACTCGTCCCCTTTTTGAATCTTATCACTGAAGCCTCATTCATTAGTGAATATTTTCATGGAGCGAATATACTAGGTCGGCCGGAAGGTATTATCCCTAGTGAAATGCACGGTATTTAACTTCGGTCTGCCTTCCTCCACCACGCTTTACGTCCTGACCAGTGCACCGAGTGTTTTTGTGGTATAGACCCATTTCTGCTGCACTTGATTATGCCGTTTGAAGGTGGTTCTCGTCGGGTTACTGAAAATTTAAAAAATCTTGATGTCAGTCGCAGTCAGCATTACCGACCACTCATCATAATTGCCTAACTCAAGTTTGCGTGCAGCCCATCTTCCACCAGTAGCATAGTGAAAAGGAACAGTACCTGTGGAGTTGACCACGTACATATCAGCCGTTCCGCCTCTCTGCTTCACGTCATCCGTTGTCCACCATAATGCCTGGTTCGTGTGTGATCAGATTACTATGATAACGCTGATCAGTATCATCACTCTTTGCAAGTTAGTTTCTATCTTCAATCGGCTTCTTCATTCTCACATCGATTTCAGCTTGCTTTCCTGGTGCACTATTTGAATTGGAACACGGAATTCGTATGCTGGCACGGTCCGGAGAACTTTGTTCTAACCCTGGAACAGTTATGTACTATATTTCCGGCTGGGATGAAATTTTTTCACTATGCCTTCACCAATACAAAACGATTAACTAAATTGACTCAACAGTTGCAACATTTGGGACTGTTCGCTGCCCTCATCATCCTGGATGATGGTGAGTTTTGTTGTTATTTGCTTATTCTGCATCCTCTCAATGGTTTTTTCGCACCGCTCTTCTATAACTGTTGTGTACTCCATTCCCAAGTTATGCCAGTAAAAAACGCAGTTGGTCAGCAGACAGGTGGTCATTGGTATGAATGAACGTTCAGAATGGCGCCGTTGACACAATGCATGAATCACACTGGATTGTACGTATTTTGTTTCTGTGATAAAATCAAATCGCTAACATTTCATAGATGTGCTATGAAATAGGCATCTTCCTCTGGATTTACTATTTTGTCTACGCAAATCATTCAATGTTTTACTCGTGTCGTCGTTACACACGGACACAAATACCGGGGGACTTAGTGCAGCATGGTTCTTTAGTTCCTCCGCCGTTGGTTTGGAATCAGGATTCAACCAAATATGTGATTGACCACTCAGTCTACTTGAAAACGCCAAGTATTCACCTTCATGCCCACAATCCTTCATCTGCTGTAGCCTTTTACATAATTCCTGCTGTTCATTCTGTATTTTCGTTAACTTCGTGTTTTGTGCAGCCGGGAGCTATCGGCGTGGATCGGGTTCGGTGGTTGTATAAACAAAGCTGATCATGCTGAATGTCTCAATATTCTATTGTTTTGTTCACTCTGAGATCTAGGGTGTTACCGTGAACTACTATCAGGCTAGAATTCTAAAACCTGCAGTAATTCGTATTGGAATACTAATGATCTCAGTTTCGCAAAACGAAACACAGTCGTCTCTACTTAGCCTTGCATTAACACAACTTTTAATAAATTGATTTAGTTATTGCCATTGTCCGACTGTCCTATCTCTATCCATCACCATTCCAGAATTGCCGAATTTGAATGATCGTGACACTGTAAAGGCCTTACGTGACCGTGTAATGGATGCCATCCGGTACAATTTGAAAGTTCGTCAGCAAGAAGTGGACAAGGTCGTGAACCGAATTCAAATCGGCGTACAAAAGTTGCGTAAAATGGGCGTGGAGCATCGAAAAGTGTTGGAAAGTCTGCGTAGCGACGAAGCCTTCGAGTTTCCCGATGACTTGTACGCGGAATTATTCGAGCTAATCTCAGATTAGCTCGAAGTGAAGCTAGGACGTCCAGAAAAATCACCCGGCCCAATTCAGTTACAGATTTTCATCCCTGAAACCTCGTCATTCATCCTTGATAATGACTATACATATATATATATATATATAAATAGGTACTTATACATATACATGTATGCCATCTGCCTGCTTGCTTGTCCATCGTCCCCTGTATATTATTCTGCTCTATTCTCATTTCTTTTCCCGCTTCCGGTTCTGTCATGAGTTTTATGGATACACTGTGGATAATTAATATAGAAATCTACGTACTTCTGATTGCACTCGTAAATTCACTAAGTATGGGAGCACTCAAAATCTTGCATGGTTGGGAGCATAAAATAGGTGCTAATGACAGTTGACCTTAAGGGAAAGCACCGAACATCATGACACGCTGCCGATTGTGGTATTCTCCGTGAAATAATTTACCTCAGCGTGCGTTCTTAAATTAGCCACCTATCGACCGGTGGTTTTCAAGCGGATCAGAGATTCCAATCCCAGATTCATTCCTCATTTTGGTGGTAGACGGCGGCTCGCTGTTGTCCTCCTCGTTTCAACACCTAACCTAAGTGGTTCTATATCAATCCAAGTTTCAGAGCCATTTGCCGCCCCCCACCGCTTCTTATAGTCGGCCCAAGTCCCTATGGGACACGTCCCTTCACCACAGTCACGCACGAAGCATGCCATAAATAAAATGCAGGCACTAGCTGAGTTGAAGTAAAGCACCTTTATTCATCCTGCCCTTTTGACTTGTCCCGCTAAGTCTAGTGAGAAGTATAAAGCAATTCATACGAAACACGTAATGTTCATTCCGGGTGTTCATCTTAAACCTTTGATCTGTTTTTCCCGTACCCTATCTTTCGATTGGTTGGCTTCGTCTTCTTAGCGAAATACTGGGAACGCCGGCAAAACGGTTTGGTTCCATTCATCTTCATCAGTCGTCGCGCGGAATAATTAGGGTCTCGCTGTTCATTGCTTTGACCTGGGTTAACACTCCATTGCCTTAAGATTGAGACGCTTGAGTCAAATGTTGCGGTTAGTGTTCCCAAAAATACCGTTTCGTAGCCTGAGCAATGGCAAAATGTCGATCTTCCGAATGCCTCCAGCGCGCTTTCTACGGGGAACCTTTATATTTTCAACTTTTCCGATATTGGGACCACGCAAAATATTACGAGGATTTGCGGCCCAGTGAATTTATCTGATGGCAAGATTAGTGGAGACCAGGGAAATTGTTTGTGCGCACTACTAAAGTTCCATTGTCCATTTCACTTGGTTGAGCGCTCAGCCAGATAGGTTAAACTACCTCAGCTAGGAACTCTTGAGATTTTTAAAATAGATGTATGCTGTCTCGGAACTGTGCATACGTGGTCCCACATCCCTGATCACTTCGTTGCCTAGACACAACATCGTCTCGCTTCGTGTGTTGGATGATTTGGTTTCGATCGCTCAGTTAGATTGAATCATAGTCAACAGTCGTTCATGTGCAGTTCGGTTGAACGGTTTTGTATGTGCCACTAGTAGTCGGTGAAAGCGTCGTTCATTCGTCATTTGTGTATGCAGCTCTCCTGAAACCGACGACGAGTTCTACGGGGATTGTTGCGATTACCTCTTAGTGTGCGTTCAACGGAAGTTATGGTCGTTAGTGGTAATTTTAACTCTCGAGTGCTGAATTTTACAGAGACTGACACTTCAGGAAACTTTTTCCACAAATTCCACTGACTGCAGTGGCCATCATTCAAGTTTGTTTTAACCGAGTCCCCTCCGCTATCAGTGCTGGACTCAGGTTGATCGTATATCCATGGGCCACCAATGTGGTCACCCAATCGGGGACAGGCGATCATCCTAGTCCACACTCATGGACTAGGATCAAGTTTTAATCCGTACTTGCTTCTGTTTGCGCCTAGTCCGTGGTCACATCGTGGAAATCACTCGTCCTGTACAGTTGATTCTAGACGATAGTCACCAATTCCAGTTGGGGCTTTCAACGCGACTGTCGTCTCAATAAGTTGTTCGGGATACAAAAGAACATGGAGTGGGTCAAAATGGTGCTGGACTGTGTGGCAATTGCCACACAGGACTCCATGTCGTGTAATGCCCGGAAACGATGGATTCTCTCGACTTCAGCTGCTCCGTTGGATGCCCCGTGAGCCCTATACAATCAGACACGCAAGTCCTTGAGACGTCAACTGACCAACAGTCCGATAAATGACTGCGATCAATGCTAGTTAGCGAAATGGAAAAGGCTGCAATTATCGGCAGTATTGACAACCTTTATCGACTGGGTCAAAGTGCTGGTCCACGAAGTAAGCGAGATTATTGAAAACCTGACAACTCACTGATTCACCCTGAGGACCATTGGGCAGAGCAGCCTAGCTGACCTATTACCACTGGGTCCTCCATTCCTGCCTGCCAGTAAATTAATGCAGGTAGATACCGGTCCTCCATCAGAAATGAGGGGCGTCAAAAAATATTTTAAGGATGGGGCATGTTAAAAACCTGATATTCTCCCCGAATGTAGCGGATAAATAAGGTTGTATAAATGGTTTCAAATGTAGTCATTACGTTGTTGAAAGTCTTTACCGTCAATGTTGCATTTCATTCCCTTAGGAAGTTGTGCAGCTATTATAGACGATGTGGTAGACTTCTGTAACCCTTAACATTTCTAATCGTAGATTTTTTTTTGGTAGACGTGTTTCATTCTGGAAATGCGAAAGTAGGCCAGTTCATCGACGGGTACTCTAAAGATAGTTTTCTGTTAGCATCCTGCAGCGCACGAATCGTGTGATCGAAATATGCCAAGCTCTGAGGTGCTGACGCATTCACTTGATCAAGAAATGCACAAAAATTTGGATCAATATACCTCGGAGAATATCATCAAGTATTTATTGACAGAAATCTAAGTCTCCACTTCAACGCGTCAAATCACTCATACTTCAGATTAACTTCAGTTGGTTATCATAGTTTCGGAAATGTTTTTTTGACTCAACTAAGAACGCAGACCGTTGGACCGTAAAGCCTTCGAATAACCCGTTCTCGATGACCGATGGGTTGCATTTGACCCGTCCTAACTGCTACTAATTGCGGTCACTAACCTTCCGTCGTAATCCTCAATCGACCGCCTCATGTCCCAGTCGTGTATAGAGAGCTTCGTCACAAAGATTCCTGTCGAGGCGTTTCTGTACGGCTTCTTTTGTGACTGGCACAGCTCAGTTTCATAGAGGAGCTGGAGGCCTCTACATATATGATTTATCTGCGTTCCTCTGGGATGGGCGACGCCGAAACGATGGCCATTCTGTTTGTTAGTTTTTAGAACAATTCTTTTGTTTAATTTGAGTTCGCTGAACGTGATATTTACGAGTACGCATGCTTTACTCGGTCAAAATAACCGCCTTCGGTGTTGAATTATCTAGATCCCACATCACCTGATCCTGGAGTGGGCACGATGATCATAAGAATCTCTGAGCTTCAAATAGCATCATGACGCTGAAAGAAATACAACTAGGTGAGGTAGGATGAATTTATGTGCATTTGTAATCGCAATTACGCCACCCCTAATTACATTCACATAAATATAAACGAAGGTATTTCGAGATAAGAATTCGTCTGGGCTGAAATTTTCGAATTCAGCTATGGCTGGACCGATTGACTACACTGCATCCGTCGAATATTTGCTAGTACTCATTAGAGGCGCGTATCCACCGTGCCCCGACTGCAATTCAAATCCGAGGGATCGAATGCTCTAACTGTTTAGTACAACTAAGCGATTTTGCTCTCCTCGACCATTGGATTTTGCGATCAAGAGATGCTGCCTGAATGGATGCCAACGAAAACGTAATCATAGAAGCTGTACACAAAAGGGTTTCATAATCACATCGGATCTAAATGTCAGTTACTCAATAATTTTCTACCGCCCTTTGCGTGCACAGGTAAAAAAGAGATCTCAACGGATTGTTAAATCGCAAGGTGGAATCTGCGCACATTTCCCGATGAGATAATTATGTAAACTGTGGGATATCGATCCCGATGATAAATCACCACTGGAGCCAGGGTGTGGATTTTGTTGCTTGTGCTAGTTTCAGGCATAATGGGCAGCAACCACATATTTTGGAGAGTACTTTTCTCCAAGTTCAGTTTGTTTTGTTGGTATTCCATTTTTCTATTGCACATCGGTTTGAAATTGTGGCACGTTGTTGTGCGATACACAGACCAACAATTATCGTTGGTGATACCTGAGCGAAGGCCACAGACACGTACATCCAATGTTAATTTGCCATAGAAGATGTTCTACAGAACGTTCTCTCTGGTCTGCTGGACAGTCGAGTTGGACTCACTCCAGGGAATAGGGTTTTTGACATAGACTAAGGGGCAAGGCACAAGCGACTCAACACACGTTGGACTGCTTGGTAATCGAGATATTCCGAAACGGTATATGCATTGCACCTTCAAAATGCAAAGCACTTGATCAAGGTTTACAGGAACCTGTGCCTACACTCACCCTTTATGGCGATTGGTTAGTGGTGATGGACAGGCTAAGTATCTGGAATCTGTTAAGGACTGGTGGAATTGTGTAACAGATCATGTCACGAACTTGCTACATCTATGACACCATCATAACATCCGGCTCCCTATCAAGGGAAAAATGGGTAAGGCCGCAGTTTAAAGTGATTTTGTTTACGCCTGCAGGAACTGCTATCTTCGCATTGGAGGTGTTCGGCGACCATCTGTATTCGACCACCGGTGTTTCCGAAGCATTCCTCAGGTATGATGAGAACAGCGGATGAGCAATGGCGTACTGGCTCGTTGTATGTCGGGTGCATACAGTCGTTACTTAAATAAAGTGGCTTGGACAGATATTGCGCATCCCTGTCCATCATCTGCTCTTTTGATGCCTGTTGGACTAGTTTGTGACTTTGGGTAAGGGCATGAAGAAGTCCTCCGATTTTCGCCTGGGTTGAACCTTCTTGGTTGGGACCCAAAAGATGAGAATTGCAGTTTGTTGAGGACGCTGAGTGATATGGCCCTGCGACGTGAATGGTGCATAGCCTACCCGTAAAACTCATGTCCCGCAAGGGAAAACAAAATGAACAGTTATACAGTGTGTACGCTAAAAACAAAACCACAATTTTCATCCTGTTTTTTTGTTTATATGTTCGTCATATAGCCGAGATAAATCGAAGGATTGTTTGCTCCTACAATAAAATAGGGGGCCAGCTGGTTCGCTTCTGTTATAAGACACGATGGGTCGGACAGCTAACTACAGGAATATTTGCAGAAGTTAAGTAATTAGCATGATTTCTTTCACAAAACTTTCACCTGAGGTATCATAAATGAGTGCTCGAGAGATTCCCACAATGCTTTTTCGTCGGTGACTTCTGGCTATCTGAACTTTATCAATGGACTGTCGAAAAGGCTCCGTCAAATGACTGACTACTTCAAGAGATGACAGTTCTATGTATTATTTTATTAATGTTGCCACTTGTAGGCTGATCACTAAATAGGTGTCTGAAACATTTGGTATCTTAAATTTAATATAACTGTTGGCGCCGGATAAGACGGATTTAGGATAAAATCAGTTTAAATTCCGTCTTATGCACAAACACTTATCCCCGCTCATCCACGTGCCCAAGCGTGCATACAGTCTGGCTAAATCAGCTTTGGATTGTTCTGGAAACACAAATGAGCTTAGTTAGTGCGCTTCCATCATCTGCAGTCAGACGGACTTAGTGGCAAGTGAACAGGAAACCCACGAATCCAAATTAGTCTACTGCCAGACACTACTGTACTTGGCAATCTCTCCAGTTCTGCCGAACCCCAACACTGCACATTTGTTGTGCACTAAACAGTGGAAGTAAAAAGTAGTTTATTTATTGCTGAATTGCGCAAATTTTAAGATCTCTTAAAGAAGAGTGGAAAAATGGTCTGGGCAGATTAACAATGTGCCTACTTCAGAACAGAAGCAGCAAACAAACCATTCGGTCATGGCGTTAGAGATGGTACTGGGTATTTTGGAACATGCCATTTTTACGTATTTGTGCGTCAAATACCCTATTGTTTGCCACGCCTGATAGGGTGTCATTAGTTTCGTACCCATATTCCGGGCCTCGAGTATTAAATAGACTGTTAAAGCGATGCTGGTTGTGTATACGCATCATAAGATAACTGAATTTCGTTTACTGCTTTAAAGCATAGCTGCTAAAAAACGTCACTCCATTCTGTTAATTGATTGTTGTTGCACGAGATCGCACGGCTGAATAGTTCCCGGCTGTCTGTGTTGTACTTGGCGTGCATGCGAACCAAATCCCAGTACTAATCCGTTAATTGCGGTACATTTGTAAGCCCATTGGTTTAGCATGTCAGCAAGTACGTAGCAATCAACGGAGGCACCAGATGGCTTCTTCATGAACCAGCCGTCCTTTGGTCTGATAGATAGGTTAGCCAGCTGTTAGAGCCAAACAGACAGTAATGAAGGCTTTCTGGTGTCTCAAAGATAATATCCTTTGAATGAATAATTCCTCCTCTGGCACAAATAGTGACAAAGTTGGGAACAAATTGTTGATTATGAAAATCAGTCGGTTGCTTTAACATTTTTTTAAATTTAGTCTCGTTAGGAAAAAGTCTAGATTAGCTACTAGCAGGGGTTCAATATCCAACGGGCTGATGCCTCCTTCATCTGCCATTACGTGGAATACCGCCATTTACAGCAAAATGACCACTGTTTTCATAAACATTTCCGTCGCTGTTCAAGAAGGCCCACTGTTTCGGAGCTGTTAACAATGTTTCGATGTTGTCTAGACAGCTTACCTACATATTGTTGCATTGTCAGTCATTGCCAGCGAGAAAAACCAACGGACCTGATGATCTGTAGAGATATAAATTTAGATAAGCACATCTAGTTACAAGACTTCCTGTCCAGCTAGCATGACATGTGCGCAAAAGTAACACCTGATCAACTATCCCCAGCAATCATCGTACTCCACCGTAACGACTGTTAGCCTTGTGTGAATGGCTTCTTCGGCGTTAGTCGATTCAATCTATCTAATGCTTTCCAACTTGCAAATACTGATTCATAGAAGCTGATTTAGTTTTTGTTTTATTTTCCTCCTCGGCAGGCTACACTTCTTGTTACATGTTGGTAGAGTGCCTCAGCTTGGTCATATTACGAGAGAACCACAAATAACTTATCATTTTATTCGCTTCAAATGTGCGTACGTGACAAATCTATTGATTAGTTCCACCAGGCTAATTAATATACAAAATGATATTAGCACGGCAGCAAAAAGATCAAGATTTTGCAATGCACGTTATCCCTAGTCCAGTGGATTAAATCAAGGTCAATGAATTGAAAATACAGTTGAAGGAAACTGGAGGTTAACTCGTACCCATAATACAAGTAATTAGAACTCAAAATAATCGTAGTGACAGTGGTGTTATTCAGTGAACAATCTCGACTAGATTATAAGGTTTCAAGAGGACTATGGTGTCTTTGAATAGGATGACATACATCACGGTGCCGTGATTAATCGGTTAACACTGGAAGTTTGCAAAAGATCTGTTTTACTGGACTTGAGCAGCCTAACTATTAACGGCACTGTTCCGTAGCTGACGGTTTACAGCAAAAGACAGTCCACGAAAAGTACAGTTTGTCAGTACACTAGTTGAATAAGTCACATGACCAATATGTCCGAATGGAAATCATTTTTTTCTATAATTACACCTCCATGTGTTACTATAATCAGTCAGATATTCAACATCGTTAAAATATTTGACCGGTGAATTTAGTGTGCAATCACCACATCCAAAATGATATGCTAACTTGCGAATAACAGCTATCAGTCAGACGCCTTATCCAATACGTTGCCGGGACGGTTCACAGCGGATAAAAATGGAACAACAGTACTTTGCTTCCACTGTTCCTTGATGGTCAGCTGAAACGTGATTTTGTATGATGGATAATTTCGTACGTCACAATCTCCTGCTACCAAGAATAATGAAGCAGCACATGGTATTTCACTGGAAGAACTAAAATCCATTTCTGGTGGGCAAATTACGACAAAAAACTGAATGTCATTTCTTATGAAAAAGTACAATGGATTGAAAAAGCTGAACAAGTGTCACTAAAATTGTTTCATTTTCCACACTAGGCCAGATTAAAAGCTATCTTTAATACAAGCATCAATATTAAATTTAATTTAACGTTGACAGACTTCAGAATGGGTAGATTGTTAAATCATTCTTGATGAACCCAGGTAGGCTGGCGGAATTAAGTTTTGATCTCCAAATAAAGCCATAGTTTTTGTGTACCTAAGATTTAAAAACTCGGGTGATCGTCCTATCATCGACCGCTGAATTCATTTATTGAATTGCACTGCATATGCTTGTTAAATCGTCTGTATTCCGTGGTCCTTACCACGAATGAATCTCAAGCGGGTTATTGTGTCCGTTTTCAGCCATCGTTGCTGCTGTGTATGGTGACTGTCTAACACGTCGCATCAACGAGAAATCTGCTTTGTATTTATTGAGTGCAATTTACCTAACACATCGTGGCTCCAAAATTCTCAGTATGGTCGAACTGAGTAATCAGTCACCGATCTCAAATAAGTTACCAGACCCTCACACAGTACCACTGTCTCACCGGTTGGACCGTTTGATCAAACGCTTCGGATGTGGCGCTCGTAGCTCACATGGTAATTTGCCTACTGACAGACAGCAGCAGTTAAAGGCGGCAAACAGCTGACACAGGGTTTGATAGGTTTCAAACATTTCCAATTATTTTCAAAAGCGGGCGTTTGGCAATTGTTCTTAAAGGTGTTAGCACCACTAATGAAAGAAAGCTTTGGTTAAAAGTTTAGTATTTTATAATGAGAGGTAATAACTTGTAGTGACAGAAAGCATGAAAAAAAATCTTCAGCGACTCAAGAGGCTCCCTAATTTAGATGGCAAATCATGTGGATGTTAAGCTAGAATATTGCAAAAGCACTAGCAACATACATCTATTTCTTGGTCCCCTGGTTTGGCGACTTTTAATCGAATTTAAAATTGCTGAAGTTTTTGAAACAAATGGTTATTCTGAATTTGAACGACGCGCTGATTTTTGCTAGATTTGAAATGCCAACAACGTCCGTCCCTGCCAGCCTCAAGAAATCTT
>LUCM01000052.1:5076-15387 GCA_008360955.1 Fasciolopsis buskii
TATTCTTACACTGCGCCCACCTACAACTTGAGCTGCTTCGTCTCCTGAAGTGCGCAGAAAATACCTTGACGAGACATTTGGCGCAGTTAATTGAATTGCTGCACTCGAATCCTGAATTCGTGTTTCACTCACGCAGCAGACACCAATCGAAAGTGAGCCCCTGTCAGAGCTAAACACGCTTGTGGGCCAGCCTGCACGAGAGTGGGCTCATCGAAGGAACCGAGATTTAAAGGCTGACGAGGCCTCAGAAAATGTGAGTCAGCAAACTGAAAACCACCTACTACACTACTTGACAATAAACCGTTGCGAGTATCGGGCGTTATCAGTGGGGACACTAATGGGTAGGCAGAAGCGGCAAAGTTATTGGGATGGAGACGGATGCTGGCTGAATAAAAGAGAAGGATCTCCGAGCAGTAGCACACTTGTCACTACCCACCCCGCGTCAGCACCTTTTAGGCAGGGATTGCACGGACCAGACCGGAGCTGGTACAGAGTACGGTCCAACGGGAACTCCGGCGTTGACTGTGCATTTGGCAAGCGGCAGATTGACGTTTGGCAAAGACACCGCCAATTTCGCAAGCAGACCGTAGGCTGATAGCCGCAAGAACCAACACCACTAGGCAACCCAAAATCCTAACGACGGTGACTTTCGCAGTGGGCTGTTCTCGTTTCCCGGTTGCAGTGAAGCCCTTCAATGAAATGAGGCAAACGAAGTCCATTACGCTTTTTGCATAATACTACAAAGCGCTCATCCGCTTCGTGACACTCGATTTCTTTCCAAGTGCACTACCAGCCGTTGAAATACAGGTTACAACCAGCGCAGCGTTGCCCAACGCATCCCAATGACAAGATTAAAACGTCCGTGAGCCTTCCATTTTGAGGTTAAACAAACACAACCGTGCGACTCACCTTGGAGTACACACTGCCCAACGGTTAAAATCAACGTATGTCGATGGCCGCGAGCATGATCTAGGTCAAATGTGTCCAGACCAAACCCGATCTCGTTCGACAGCACAATTGTTTTTTAGGCTGCGACCTATTAACCTGCTAAGGTCGAAATCAAGCCGACTGGTTACGCCAAAATAACCCTACCCATCCCACGGCAAGAACTTCCACACCCGAAAGATGAGCAAGCAAATGACGCGATACTGCAGGACTTAAGAGGCAAAGGTGAAAAAAACCCGAGGAACACGCTTGGCCTCGCATTTTTCGCCACTAGCGAGATAGCTGGACAGGGTTAGCCCACTATACTCTACAAGCATTCCAGTCTCCGCATAACCGGTTACGTGTGAACGGCGTTCAATTGACAACCGGATGTCACATGGAGGCCGCGAACGCCCCTAATTGTATGCCAGGAGGGCCTACGTGCACGAGTTGACACCCACCGGGAGGGATGCAACTGCCTAAGTAAATAAAGCTGTCCAGCCGATTCCCGTGGGAAATGTTTCGCTCTAGCAATCCAGTCCCGCAACGGCATTTTACACTTCGAAGGTGCAAAATTAATCACGAACAGGTCTACTGTACCGCTCAAAAGGCCAACCCATTTGGGTCTTCATTCGGTAGCACAGTCACCCACATAAGCCAAATAAAATTTCCCCTCTCAAATGAGGGTGAGGCAATTTCCATCATCTCAATCGCAACTGAGAAGCAGAGCAGTACATCTTACGGTTTGAGTTTAAAGATAACCATATGCATAAGCTCGGCCCCGGGTGTTCACACTTATCCATAATTTTCTGGCCAGAAAATTGCACGCTCAGCTGAATCGACTAAGGATCGCATCCACCCAAAATGTTTCCAAGATATGGCGCCGAGTGAAGACCTAATCAATGCATCCGCGGTCAGAGCCAGCTTGATTATCACGCAAATCATCCGCGGGTAACAGACGGCAAGCGAAGAATAACGCTCGTGAGCATTGTAGTACCAAAATCATAAAAACAACTTACACATGGAAATGACCTATCAAATTGCCAAAATCACCGATCGACGCGGGCAACTGCAGGAACAGATGAGTGAACGAGGATAGCAAGGTACGGGGGAAACAAAAATGATAGAAAACATTTCTAAGAATCACTGTGATTTATTTCAATCATCACGATTCTTTGATATTATCGTGTTGTGACCTCGACTGTATACGGCTTCGGATAACTGAAGTGAAGCCCGCGGTCCCCAAGAGTTAGAATCGCCCGGAAATCCCACTGGGTAATCAAATTTCCGTGGGGTGGCACCAAAGCGTTTGGACACAAGCCTGACAGAGAAGCCTTGATAACGGGAAAACTTGACTACCATTGCACGGCCAACCAAACGCACGTAAATTACACTGCGACTGTTGAAGACAATCTTTGGAGCTGTATGCAGACTAAGTTCATAAAGCGGAGAACGACGAACGACTAAACCCAACAAAGATGTATTCAAAATTGCGTCAACTGGAATGGCTCTCAATATATTGATCCGTTGCAGACAGTACAGAAATTACTCAAATAAGACCGCAACTAATTAGAACAAACTGGAGCTCGGGTTAGACGTAAACTGATGTATTCATCCCGGCAAAATTAAGCAGCGATAAAGTTACTAAATAGCATCAATATCAATGTCATCCTCGCTATCCGACTCTTGCGCGACATGATTTCCCACTTTCACAGCCGCCGGTGGTTTCGCGTAATTGGAATCGGTCTATGAAATAAACCAGTATGGCTGACTAATCTTACCTGTGAAGTGTCGTTGGCGGGCGACTCATCATCTTCGGAATCATCAGAATCCTCCTCCTCAGCTTCTTTCAACCATTTGACCATGGGTGCGCAAATGGATAGGATTTTGGCACTCAATTCCTTCGAAACGAACTTTCTTGAGGGCTACAAGAGCTCAGTTAACGTACAAACACTTACCCCTTTGTCGTACCAAGCCAGTATAACATCCTCTTCGACGATATCACAATCATACAGACATTTCAAAATATGGCAAGCTTTGGATAGTAGGTCCTGTTTATTGAAACGTTCGATTAACTTAGCAGTTGCTCCTAGCAGGTACTGCTGAGAGCGTTTTGCACTCTCCCCGATGCGGGTAAAAAGCACGAACACCGAGGCGTAAGTTTTGATGTCCACCAAGATGGTAGACGGTGAGGTGAGCAACGCCTCAGCCACAACCAGCACAGCACGCGGCCCTAAATTCAAACGCTCTGCTTCCTGTTTCACCTCTCGACGTTGTTCCACAACCAAACCCTTTTGTTTCAGTAAGAGCAAATGTTTGAAGAATACATCCGCACGCTCTGTTTCCGACTTATCTACATCGACGCTCAGTGCGAGAGACTTAGCCATGGCTGACAGTTCACTCATACGTTTTGAAGTTGAGCTTCTTCCGTAGTGTTCCTCGAACCCCAGTTCGTGGCATCCCCATCCGCGTTGTTACAGGACTATGTCGGAACTGTGTTTCAGTCGCCTTCCAGCGACACTAGCATCGGGATCTTCGTCTACCACAATTTAGTACGACCAAATTCCACTCACCTGAATTTCGGTCCGTGCCGTGTTTGCTTTTCTTGCCGCTTTATTGGTTTGACTTTAGCCGTGGAGGGCATCTGGTCAGGAGGGATTATTGACGATGTATTGTGTTAGTCGGTGCGTAACATTTCTATGAACCTTGGCTGCCGCAAGCTTTGCATGTGGTACCGACGGTACCCAACTTTTTGCTTACGTGCTAAAGCCATGCTATGAGAAAAAAGAACCTTACCATAGTGGTTTCTGGATTCCCGCACGGACTTGACCACAAACACAAAACTTTTTTGGATGTTGAAACCATCGAGAAGGCTCTGTACTTCGCAGGCCTCGTGCGCACCATTGACGAGGTAAGCGTTCATTCTTGTCATCTACATAAATTTGGGCTCCCAACTCGCAGCCAAAAAACTTCGTCAAGTCTAACGTATAAGACTATCGAGAATAACCTACAAAATGGGTTGCGGTATCAGCCCTTTGCGATGTCAGACACATTTGCGATGACAGTTTTGATGCCATTTCCCTTTCCCTCTACCTGAGAAGACTCGTCACTTAATGACTGCACCCTACCTTGGCGGTGAGCTTTGCATTATTTATAATCTGTAAAAGCGTATCTTATCAAATCGCCCCTTTTTTTCTCGAAATTGACGTGGATAGCCATTTCGGTTTGACACCGAACTAACCATTTGCCTCTCGATAATTGCAGCCTTCAACCATGAAACAGGGTACGGTTCCGGGCTACAAAAAAGTAGGCAGAACTTAGCAACGCCCACAACGAAAACCAACAGAAACCGCCCGCACAGTGACTTACCGCGTTCGGAAGTGAGGGTAGAATGCCGCCAGGTCGAGCTCGCGAAACGCAGCAGGCCAGCACGCATATAAACAAAGACGCTGTTCGGAGAGCTTCTAACGACCTCTAACATTTAAAAGATTAATCCTGAACTTATCGAACATAACGTGTATTTTCCGCATGTCATCACCATTTTCACGATCCGACTCACTTTTGTCTGGCATTTCAAGTCCTAAACTGCGGTACAGCAGGATGTTACTCATCTGCTGTGTCCGGCTTTAGTTCGTTTTTCTCGACTCCTCGGTGGATTCTTGTATTAACGACTGTGAAAAATGTTGCTCGTGCCAAGAGCGACTGCTCGGTTTACATCGAAATTGCAGACCCCTGGCAAAAGCTCTCTGTGTTGCTGGCATGACAGTAGCGGAACAAGGATTTGTTCCCCTGGGTAGCTTGTTGCGTGATTCTGATCGCCAAGTGCCGCTCAGTCGATTCGCGCGTTGCTCGCGCACGCTTTGCTTGCACGCCCGTTATAAATACACTCAACCTGTTGCCTCCTCCGACTGTCTTCTCATTGTGCCGTTCGAGTATTACGGTTCCCAGTGTTGTAGTCATACCGAGACGATTAAGAGTGACGCACGAGTGGTCACAAAGGCTAGTTGGCAGGCAGACGTAATGCGAGATTAGCGTTAGGTCAATCGGTTCTGCATGAGGTGCCCCAAAGTCACCCCAGCTCCCTACGCCGTTCTGATTGTATGTCAAGCAGATTTATTTAAATCTCTCCTTTAAAATTATTGCGTCCTGGGAAAACATGAAATCCAAGCTGGACAGAACCTGTCTACCAGCGATTTGTCAAGAAATCTTTGTGAATATCACCCATGTTTTTAATGGTATGCTCACTAAAATCAGTGTTTTCTACTTTCTGAATTTCACTACTGGTACGTTGCAGATTCCGGAGTGCAACTGAAGGCAGAATAAGACGCCGGTGCAAATTGGCGCTATCATGTCGCCGCGGTCAACGAACCAGCGTAGTTTGAAACATATGAGGGCTGGACACCTATCCTTTGCCAGTGGCCTCATCCAGCAGAGGCGCTATGTTTACTCGATTCCTGCTTTTCCTGGTGTTCACCAAAACAAAGTGGTCTTTTGCGTTTACTCAGGGACTGCTTTTATCGAGAGCCGATGAACCCACTGACTTTTTTCCAGACGAATTTCACAGCGGAAGATAAGGACTTGTGATGTTTCTTCCCGGCATTAAACCAGGTAGCGAGGACACACTTGGACCTATGAATGTTGTTTTGACTTCAAGTAGGCAGAACAGTCAGACTATTCCTTGTTGACGGCGTCCCAAGGGTGCGGTAATGTGGCCCAGAAATGATCTTGCCGCTACTGACATCTCGAGGATAGAAGATGCGTTAATCAAACTGTGCCATCATATATCACGTTATTCGTGCTCATTCTACTGCTATGCGGGCATTAAGTACTACGGAGACATGGTAATCAGCCGGGAACCTGGCAGGACGCTGAGCGCCGTGTTTGACGTCTGACAGCCTGCGCCGTGGCCGCCAGCACGATTTGGTTCCTTGTTGGCTCATCTAAGAGGTTGCTCGCCCGGGAGAGGATTCGCAATGGGTTACTTTTCCGCTTGCCAGACGGTTTCCTGCCATGCCGGCGAACACGCTTTAAATCTTCTGTGGTTTGGCTGCGTTGTGTGACGATCTGGACAGTAGCGCATCGGGCTGTCCATTTATTTTTCACCACCCACTGTCTACCATTCAACCTGCCCCTGCCCTCCCAACGCACTCTTTGCAAGTATACTGATGTCTAGAGCAACTGCTGTCGTTTTTCCTTTCTTTCTTATTTAATCACGCACGCTAACCAAAACTGCAATGTAGCATAAGCAGCTATCACCCTGTTCAAATAGAAACTACCGATCGCAGCATTCTCAGATTTCCCTTCCAACCTCTTCATGACTTCCGTTGGTGATTCCTGCCCTGACATTCGGTCCTTTATGACATCCGCTGCTCACTTCAGCGGTGCCCTTTCCTGGCAGTCCGAAGTAGCAGCACGTGTGGTAGCTCACACATGGCCATTTATGCCTAATCCCCCCTGATCCCCCCGTAAGCCAAAGGAGTTCCACAAACAGGGCCAATAGTAAATTTTATTCCCCAACCATTTTGCTGACTGTCCAATCAAACTATTGGCATCCAAATTTGCGGAGATGTCAAAAACTGCCTGAGAAACACTTCACAAGTAAGAAACACGCAGCGGAGGACTAACTGAGTCATGTGCCCTGTAGGTAGCAGGCAGATAAAAAGTTTGTGGCGTACCTCCCCTTCACCGAAAGACTCACTTCTTCTGCGCATTTCAAGGCAGTCGTCTGGGCCCCGAAATGCTCGCAGGAGGTTTACTGTTATCAATGTTTCATTTTGTTCACCAGTCATAACACAGGCTGGAATAAATTTCAGACTAGCCCCCTGCCTTCATCTGTGGTTCTTCTTCATGCTTGCCAGTGACTACGGCACCTATGCGCTGGCTAACCGAAAGTGCAGACGTAACGCAGACCTTGTTGTCCACCGCTACTCATTTCTGTGCGGGGATTATTTATTCCTGTTAGGGGGCCGACAACCAGATACGGGGATGCAGTGCCAGTCCGTTTAACCAACCAAACCACACCAATGATCACTCTGGGGATCTTTTTCAGATGGACTAGTACGACTGGCAAGAGTACTGTCACTACCACCAACAGAATCGCGTTCGGCCCCCCCCTAATGCCACAGAACATCGTAAACTCCGAAAGAAAACATGATAACATGGATGTTATTCATGGTGAGTTTATTTGAGGACGGCTTTTAATTCTTACTCGACCTCCTTTACCTTCCGTCACACCACCCAATCCAGTCCGCTCCAAGCCACGTGAGTTCATTGAACATTCTTGTAAGTTCCATTTTCTCTCCGTCTACAATGCGCCGAAAAATTTCATCCCTTAAACAGTCTAGTGCAAACTTGACCGTTTATCTCTGCGTCATGTTCAGCAGTATATTGGCTATTTATTTTTGTTAATTCCCACTTTCTTATTCACCTCATATGACATTCAGGCTGGTTTTAACTGGTCGTCAGCACGTTATCAACTCCACATCGGTCTTTATCTTCTCCTTTTGTGCGGTCAAACGAATTGTATAAAAATGGAGTTCCTTTGATGCATATTCTCGACATGTGCAATTGGGTGTCGCAAGGCGTAGCAAGATGGCTGGCTAGGACGCTAGAACTGGGCCACGACACACCTCTCTTTCGATGACAACATCATGCCAGCCTATTCTTTTGAGCTATGTACCTTACCCCAAACAATGACCAGTATCATGGAGGATTTAAACTCACTAGACGAGGGATGCGAGCAATGGGCGATGAAATTTTCTGCTAACAAAAGTCCTGTTTTTGTCTACAAGTGTCAAGTTCCTACGCGCAGGTTCTTTATAAACAGTTTCCCAGTACTAAACACTGTGTGTAAAAGATCTAGGCTTGCAATTCCTTTCCTCAATCAACTTCAAAGAGCAAGTGCTTTGCCAGGTCGCCAACGCAAACAGGACTACCGGCACCATCGTTAAAACAATCCGTTGATGCTATACAAATCACATCGCAGACCGCAATCGGAGTACTGCCCGATAATGTTGTCGACCATGCTCAGAGTTAACCGTGTTTCAAAGGATAAAATACAACTGACCCCCTTTGGGTGCGTCATGTCGAGCTGAGCCTGAGATTCCTTTTCATGCTTTCAAGCCCACAAGCACAAACGACTGGAAACCCATCCCATTCGCTAATGACTGTTTTTACCTCCGCAGGAATCGACCGTTATCCCTTGGAATACCACCTTCCAAAGTTGTCTTTTAGATCAAAACTTTTCACCATTGTTTACTTTAAATTATGAAATAAATAACCGGACCATGTCCGGTTCCATCAAAATCTAACACAACTCAAGCGTGTTTTGTCCAAAATTCTCAACGTAACCTCATTTCTCAGCTTAGCCGGGGTCAATATCAGCCTAGGGGGAGCTCTCGAAGGCCACATACACTTGCAGTTCCATCTCAAATTGGTTACCCGAAGCTCCACATAACCGGTTTCCTCTTGGGACTACGACATCAACCACTTAACCGTTATACCAACCGTCCTGCGCTCCATTAAGAAAATGGAATAAGTCGACAAAAATATATTAAGCTACGTTGTACTTCAACGTTTTCTCCAGTACTTGACAAATCAGCCTCCGTGATTCTTCATTTACAGCCATATTCCCTTTATTAATTCAGTGGCTCAGAGCATGCCGACCATGACAACTGTAAAAAAACACCGCATACTACTACTGAGTAGTTAAGAACTTGTTTGCAGCTGGATTACTTTGCGTAACAATGGCAACCTGATCCCTGTTCCCAGTATGACCCTGGTCACCCTATCTTTCTATCTGGCGCGCCCTTCGAAAGGCGGCGCTACAATTCTATATCATCGTATTTCGTTGTTTTGTCGCCGGATATGTAGTTCGATCGTTTTCTCCGCTCGACGCTACAAAACGATCGGAGTCACTTTTGTTTGAAAACCATACGGTCTCTCCACATATACTGGTATCCCGTGTTTCTGCACTTCAACGAGCTTATAGTCGATTTAAAAGAACCACTCATGCTGAAAGACAGCCCCTAAATGAACCCTTCCAGCCAAAATGCCCATTCCGGCCTTTTCGAGTACCAACATCCACTCTCTATTTACGAATACATCGGATCTGTCCCTTGCACTCCAATCATGGATCCAGGCACACACATGTGTCGTCTGCATACATGAATCGTGGCTGAATCCGGATATCGCTGATTCACTCGTGTCGACAGACAGCTTTAGAATCCACCGGCATGACATTTTTTGAACAACAAGAAGACCGGAGGTGGTGTTGCAACATAAATAAACTCCTTCTGGTCTGGCAAGTCCAAAGTTGTTTACACGTACTCGCTAAACCTAGGATGACATAGTGTCATCCTAGGTTTTCTCGCCATACCGGCACTATAATAAGGGATTTATGCATCGCCCCTTTATCTCGCAACAAAATACTGCATTTTTTGACCTTTTCTAGTGTTCGTTGTTTCTTTTTTCAAGGATAATCTGCTTATTAGTGCAGGTGATTTCAAACGTGCATCTACTCTATCACTGACTGTGTTTGATTTGACTGATCTCTGCGTTTCTCCCACCAGAGGCGGTTCCATTTTAGATGGAGTTATTACCAACCACCACGATTTATTTATCCTGAAAATGCGTGCCCCAATTTCAAGTAGCGATCATTGTCTGCTTCTGGTAATGCACAAGGTATACTCCAGATCATCATTTCATTCCGCCAGGCGAACGAATCAAATTCAAGTTCGCCTCCGTAATCTTACGCGCAACAGACTTATCTTTCCTCAGAAATTCCTTTCGATCGCATCTACCTGTTTCTGTTTTGGACCCCTGCTCAGTGAAAACGATAAACTATTTACAGAGACGGCCAACGCAGTCTTTGACATTTGTTGCATCTAAGAAGCCCTATTCGCCTCAAATGGCCATATGTCCACCCATGAACTGAAATCTTTAAGACAATGCGAGGAGCACTTCTGCAAATGTCGTAATAACTCAGGCGTGCGGTATACTTACAACCTACTAAATGCGGACATCCAACGCATCGACACCATATTCGCCAGCCAAATCTTTACTGGTAACAATCGATTTCTATGGCAACTGTTGTGTGGGACGAAGAAGCGAATGAAAACTCCTGCGGATGTCAACATTATCGACCTTGCTTTCATTCATCCTTCAAGTTATACCCCGGTCATTTTGGTCAGGGTGATAGTACGACAGTTATGAGTTTTTCTAGAAAAAAGGTAGTCGACCTTCTGCATGCCACTAAAATTACCACAGCGTCTAGGCTTGATAGTCTGTCCTCATCTCGTTTGAAGCATGGCGGTGTGGCTCGGACCGATGCATTTAACTCTCCTATTAACTCATCTTTAATCTCGTCTTCAATCCCGGACTGTTGCA